>JBBPQR010000087.1:0-20266 GCA_038092615.1 Boletus sphaerocystis | reverse complement strand
CCGTTTTTGTTTTGTTTTGTATTGGTGTTTGGTTGTTTGAAACACCACCCCCCCCCCCCCCCCCCCCCCCCCCCCCCCTCTGTTCCCATCCGTGCATCGTATTATAACTCTTGCAACTACTTAATAGTCTGACTACCCTCATTCACGGATCCATGTCGCATTGTTTCACGGTATATTTCGAGTAGATCTACCAGGACATTTTATCTCGAGTTGTACCGATGTATTTCTGTATGCAAAGGACATTAAAGGAGTGACTTATTTCTAATGTCCACTTGTTCTAAGAGTTCCGATCCAGTATCATGTTAGAAGAGGCGTAAGTACCTGAAACGAATGGGAAGGATGGGAAGAAAGGAAAAGAAAAGAAAAGAAAAGAAAAAAAAGAAAGAAAGAGCTTGGATAAATAATTGAAAGCAACAAGAGTACAGTTTCTCAAACTTCCAGGGTGATTAATAAGGTAGAATCTATTGTTCGCCCTCGACAGCGACATCGTGGCGCCACCTATCCACGCGTCCGTACTTGGCAGCGTCATGCGCTGGAGGAGGAGAAGGAGGCATGGGTATCCCCATCAAGGGGGGGACGGCCATGCCCATGGGTGGTCCAAAGAACCCAGAGCCCATCATTGCAGGGGTGCCAAAGTAGAAGTTGTTTTGCATTTGTGCTTGCACCATCATTTGCTGCTGCTGTTGCAACTGGGCAAGCATTTGATACTGCGTCTTGCGTTGTTGCTCAGGATGGAATGCAAGCGGCTTGTCATCGTCTTCGTCCCTACGATCTCCATCCGTGAACGGAAGAGAGGCATGGGAAGCCATGGCGGGAAGACGCGAGGCACGGAGCCCAAGCGGTTGCTCGTCGTCGTCATCGCCGTTGGTCGATGGTCGTTCCCCAGAGAGTTGATCGAAGCTGAAATTTGGCAGGGATAGCTTGGACTGACTAAGTGAAATCCTCGTTTCGCTGAGCACCGCCGCAAGAGGTCTATCCTCATCTTCGTCATCCACGAGCCTCGGAGGTAGAAACTGCGTCGCTCGTTTTACGATCCGTTCGGCGGCCGCAGTCAAGGGAAGATCCTCCTCGCTATCTTCATCTTCACCCCCGTTTGGCAGTGGCACTGTTAGTAGGGCGGAAGACCTGGCATCGCGAGGTCCGTTACCAGTTGCACGCCTCAGCCCTTCATCCTCATCAGACGATTCCGCTACCCAATTATCAGCTGCTTTGTCGGTGATGCGGCCAAGTGACTGTCCCAGAGGAACGTCGTCGTCGCTTTCACTCTCGCTTGGCATGTCATCGTCTGCTGCTGCTGCACGCCTGAGAATAGGCTTCTGGATGGCCGGAAGCATAGGAGGTTCAGATGACACACGAGAATCCGAAATATCCTGAAGACTCGCGTCGCGCTGTGGTGGCGTAGATTCTGTTCCTTGCAATTTCGATTTGCCCTTCTTCCGCTGACGTCGTTCTGGGTCTTCTTGCTCGCGTTTCCTACGCTCCTCAACCTCAGCCCGTTCCTGAGCCTCAATCTCCTTGAGCTTCTGCAACTCACGGTCCCACAACGTGTCGACGCCAAAGACGGAACGGCTTTGCGGGAGGTTCCCGGTCGAAGCCGAGGCTCCAATGATAGGTGGCCTGTCGCCGTTTGAGTCGAGTCTGGCAGTAGAACTTCGTCTTATGAATGCCGAGGTCCTGTTGTCAGGGTCCTGCGGATTGGGTGGGGGACCAAGCGAATCTGGATCAATCAAGGTACTTGAACGTCTGATCTGTCCGCGGACCATCATAGAAGGACGGTTATCACCCTGGAATGCACTATCATGAAGTCAGTCAGCCTCAGAAAATTGCCGCTCAGTATGACTGGCATACCGAGCTCTCTGTTTCATCTCCTGTTTTCGATGTTCAAGATTGTCGATCAAGCTTCGACCATATAATTTACCAGCGGGTCGTCTGATCTCTAGCTCCGTTGGCGGTGGGTCGGGAGGCAATGGAATAGACGAAGGCACCGGCGACACTTCCCCTCCCATTTCGAACTGAGCCTGTTCACCATCTTTGAGTGCACGAGGGAAATGACGATCGATATCGGAGTAGGTGATATCCCTCTGTCCACCAACGACTAGCGTGTTTCGGAAAGCAAGCTGGGATAATGAGAGGCTAGCACGAGGGTTCGGGGTAAAAGAGTTGGAAGCAACGGGTACAGACAACCGGGAAGATCGGGCGGCCGGGGGAAGAGAACCATCAGTAGATGCTTCGAAATCGCTACGTGATCCTATCGCGGGCTGAGATGGTTGAGTGGGGAGAGTACTTTGCAAAGGGCTTGGCATGACGAGAACTTTCGGCCGGAGTAATTCTAACGTAGAGAGTGGTCGATCTCGTCGTGACTCGGTGTCAACGTCGTTTTCAAGAAGCATACGTGTGCCCATGGAGCTAACGGACAAGGTCCGACCATGCACCTTGGGATCAAAGCGCGAGGAACGGGAGGGAGAAGGGGGACGGACAGAGAAAACGTTGTCATCTGTGAGGATGTTCTTTGATGCCATGGTGCCCATCGATCCATTCGACATGGTCCGACCCCGATTCGCTTTCGGGTCAAAGCGAGAAGCGCGGTCTGGGGAGGGAGGTTGAACAGCGAACGGATTGGCATTTTCATCGTTGGGGACATCGTTTAGCAGGGCCTTTGAGCCTAAGCTTGCATTGGATTGTGTGCGGGCGTGAGCAGTCTGCAAATCTAAGCGCGATGAACGGGACCCTGGCCTTAGAGTTTCTTCTGGACCAGGGGACGATCGCCCAGAAACGGAGACGGAAGGAAATGGGACGGAATGGAGGGGTGGTTGAACAGGGAGAGTCTCGATGAGTATATGAGTAGAAGCACGGCGGCGTTGAAGTGGTGGTAGTGGTGACTGGAGTTGGTCGAGGTCTGCAAAGGTTCGCGCACGGCCAAGACTGTCGGGTCCGTCCAAGAATGCACCACCCACACCAAAATCATTCAAGGCGCCAACGCTCATAGACCGCATGGTTCTACTGTGGGGAGTATCACCGGCGACACTGTGCCCACTGGGAACTGGGCGATTGACGTGTGGATTGGGAAGTATCTCTGATTTGGCCCTCCCTTTAACTTTACCTTTGCCTTTTGCCTTGTCCTTTTCCATGAAAGCGTCAAGACCCCATGAGGTGAGGTCAACTTCTACGCCATCCTCATCACCCGACTCATCCTCATCGTTGGCGTTGCCAAAAGGGTTGCGGAGAGCGTCCATTGAGGCCCTTGATTTTCTATTCGGTGGATCACTTCCAACCTCGCTTGGAACTTGAACACCGAGATAGTCGGTGCTCCTGCGGGACTTGTGCAAGGGATCGTGGCGACGGAGATGGGCAAAAATGGCGCTCTCATGAGCGGAGCGGTGGGGTGCGTCGGGGTTGTCTGGATCATTGTCATATTCTACCAGTACGACGAGTTCGGGTGCGGTGCTTTCCAAGACCAGGTAGACTACTCACCGAGTAGGGCTGCGGCGAGCTGGACACGGGAGAACGCAGCTGGCTTAGCTGGCGGCATGTGGACGTTGGTGGGTTTGGCGGTGGTCGATCCGCAAGAGGAGTAGCGTGGCAGTACGAATTCACACAGACTTGATTTCAGCTCGGACTACAACATCATCATAGTTCGTCATGCGCAACAACGTTCCCCTCCTCGTCAATCTCCTCCATCTCCACTTGGAACCCTTCGTCGTGTATAAACTTATCCCACGTCTCCGCGTCTTCCTGGTACCTCGAGACCTCTTCAGAAACCGATGGGTCAACAGGGGGCGCAGGCTTCACAGCACTATCCGTTGGCGCAGTCTCCGACACACCCAACGACCGTCTCAGGACACGATCCACCCGAGTCAGGAACCTGATGTGTTGTGTTGTCAGTCAGCGGCAGGTATCTCATCAGCCGAAAACCTACAGGTTGGAGTCGGCTACATCAAAGCCAGAGCGGACCAGTGCTCCGTCAATAAGAATCGCGGCAACCTCCTCAAGTTCAGCATCAAGGCCCTCATCCATCACTACACCATCTACTTCCATTTGTTCGACCCGGTGGAGCAAGCCCTCAATCAGAGGCGACCGTGGGTTAATCTCGAGTACTTTCTGCTTTTTCATCATCTCTTGCATGGCATCGTTCTTGGCGCCTCTGTTTGTGGCGCTAATCAGCTTTTGAACATTGGCCGTGAAGCCATGACTGTCCGCTACGATCGCACACGGGCTCGTCACAAGCCTATCAGAAATAACAACTGTGTTTCGCGCAGTAAGCTTCGGTAGATCTTTCAATGCTGAATAAAACTTTTACCATCTCTCGCGTTCTCGCCGACCTGGACCTTCAGCCACTTCAGCAAAGGCGCAAACCTCTCTGTCAGGGAGGCCATAGCTTCTATTTCTTCCTCGGAATCTGCAGCGAATTTACCCATTGCAGAATTGAGTACCAAAATCAATACTTACCATCCCCGAATTTGAGACCGGCCTTTGCTGCATCTTGGAACCGAACGCCCCTGTAAACAGTCATCGTCTAGTCGGCTTAAGTAGATAACGCAACTCACTTCCAACTCTGCATATTTTGTATGACGATCTCGTCCAAGGGCTCGTTCAACAAGAAGACCTCATAACCTCTCGCATGGAGTTTCTCCACGAAAACACTACTCGCAAGGTGCTCTGCGGATTTACCAATGTCGGCAAGGTAGAAGATCTGGTTCTGGCCTTGTTTTTTATTATTGACATACTGCAAAATTTTGCGTGGATCAGTCCTACAAGCTTTACTTTCCATTGTAGCTCACGTACATCATCGAGGGACGTATCGTTCCTCTGATTGGTCGTATAACGCGTCAGTGCGGCAATTCTCTCGCGGTTCCTGTCATCATCCGCTGCGCCAAGTTTGAGAACGGTGTTATATGTTTTGGTGATCTCATGGAACTTCTCTGGATCTTCCTCGGCAATTTTTGCAAAGAGCTGAAGGAGGCGACGAATAATGAGGTTCTTGATCTGTTTGAGGAATGCACTGGATTGTAATGTCTCGCGGGATACGTTCAGAGGAAGATCCTCAGCTATCCACGAATTGACGTGTTCAGCCACTGTTTGTGGGATGGTTGCAGGTGCGTACCGTCAACGATGACTTTAACCCAACTAGCCCACTTGGGCAGAGCATATTCTCCGAATTCAGAAGTGATGAAAACGTGCTTCACAAAGAGTTTGACATCGTTCGTGGACACATCGAGTGGTTGGTTGAAGAAATCGTTGGATCTAGAGTGCATCAATGGTCAAGTTTCCGTGCCCAAGCTCACAACTCACAATCGAGAAGGGATATAAATGAGTGCGCGGAAGGATACCCCGTCCCCTGAATCACCACCGAAGTGAGTCCAAGTTAATGGCTTCTGAAAGTCCTTAAATGTGGCTTGGTATAACAACCCATATTCCTCGTCCGTGATGGTTTTGGGATCACTGACATCCGTTAATTTATTCTCGATTCCCTTTTCACTCAAAATGTCATGACGTACCGCATCCAGAGAGGGGGTTGAGAGTTCATGTGCTCCCACTGGCCGACCGTAACCTTCTTTGTCTTGGGCGCAACGGGCTGAATCACTTTCTCCTCCTCGACCACAGCTTCTTCTCCGTCATCACTTGTCTCGGGATCAATCTGTGGTGCTTCTTCCTCTTCTATGGGAACCTCTTCCTCAACTTCGTTCCATAGGTAGATGGGGAAAGAGGTAGAAAAGGCCGAATGTTGGTTGCTTCAACAAATTTTAGCTGATGACGTGTATCATAGTCACCGGGAAGCATACATGAGCTTCATCAAATCCGAGGGAACCAAATATTTTTTTGCGTCATCCTTCAATTCAAGGGTAATTTCGGTGCCATGACCGAGGGTATTCCCGCGGGGATCAGGATATACTTCAAAAGAACCTTCATCGACAGAGGAGCTAAAAACGTTCTGTGAGGGATTGGGATGCTTGGAGGACTTTGGAGGAATGGATGCGACCGTGACTTTGTCAGCGACAAGGAAACTAAAATGATAGTTAGAATAATTGCGCGTTGCACAACAGCAAAATAGGATGATAAGCACCTGCTGTAGAATCCGACGCCGAAGGCACCGATCAAGTTGCCAGAGTTGGTCGTGTCCAAGCCGTCCGCCTTGGCGAGGAATTCAGAAGTCCCTGATTTCGCAAGCGTTCCCTAAATGCAACGTGAGCCAATTGGCCGTGAGCATCATTCTTCAGCGTACCAAATTGCTAATTAGTTCCTCCGCACTCATTCCAATACCAGTATCTAGGTCTATTAGTTTCGACCAAAGCATGACTGAGACAACGCGTACCGGTGATGATAATGCGACCGCCAATACCATCTTCGTTCACTGTAGCCTTGATGGTCACGTTCAAGGGGGAAACACCATCATAAATGTCTTTATCTGTCAGTGCGGTCAAGCGAAGTTTCTCGAGAGCGTCATTGGCGTTGGATATCAATTCCCGAAGGAACACATCTCTAAAGTTACTGGTTCAAACCCCAAAGGCAAGGAAGAAGACGGGATTCAATACCTATTTGAGTAAAGACTGAAGGGCGTATGAGACCCTAATACAGAATGAGGACAAAGGTATCCTCACCTATTGATGACTATCTTGCGAAGACGTGATACATCGCTCTGTAATGGGTTGGTATTGGGTACAAGGACCTCGTGAGATGCGCACCTGGTATTCGTGCTTGACTCTTGGGATATCACTAGCATCCTGGGCTAGTGTATGGGAAGCGACAGAGAGTGCCAGAAGCAACAAGCGGAGAAGACGCATCGCTGGACACGAGAGCAAGACAGAGAAGCGTATCCGACACGAAACCTTAAATATACAAGCTTAAACTATTACGGCCACGTCCTTGCTGAGTCAATGCTGACGTGTCACAAGTCATGTGATTGATTTTCCTTGTCACGTGATAGACGCGTAGTGATATGGAGACAAGGGACTGCACCTGGAGGCATATATGAACCCGTAGCGATTAATGTGATAACGCACGGCACCGCAAACATTACACGCCATGCACTGGATGTCACATAAGCAGAACGCACTCCAGCAACAATATGGGACACGGTCAGACATGAACAGATAACTTTGGCGCAGACAGACCAGCCAAGTAGTCCTATGTCACGAGGATGAGTAACGTATACAGATAAATGTAAGAAGCAACACACTCGAATCCACCTCTCTCTCTGGTCTGGGACATGATCAAATATGATGTATCTCTTGTCGTTCTGGAAACCATTAGTCCACAGGATCTAGGCAATGCAGGATCCTTCCGAGACTCTCACCTTTAGCACTTTAACGATGTCCTGCAAGTCAACGTTTTTAGCTAGAGCCTTCATATCAACCCTTCCTCCGAAACCTTCTCCTTCGTCTTCCCCCAAGTCCTCAGCAGCTACTCCTCCGTCCACGCCATCACCACCTATCTTCCCAAGCCTTCCCCAGAATTCTACGAATGCATTTTCGGTCAACATCTCGTCAAATGCTTTCCTCGCGTCAGAAGTCCTTTCCCTTCTCCATTTATCATATTCCCTCTCTAGTTCCCGAAAATCAAATCCCAGCTTCATGGCCGGCAATGATTTCCCGATCGATTCAAGAGGAAGATGGGAAAAGGGGGCTGCCAAAGATGGCGTGTGCGCACTGAATAATGCGTGCAGATTATTCAGATGCTTTGAGCGGAGCTCGTGCATATGAGAATGGAACAAGTGTAATTGCTGATCTCTGGGTAAGAGTGAATTGGTGAATCGAGGATCCGTTCTCAATTGCGGGAGCGCAGCATCCCAAGACAGCTGAGTGGGCGATCAGAGTCCATTCGTGGACAAGTCAACGACGTACCTGGGGATCTCGAATAGCGTCCGTCAAAAGTGTTCTGCATTCAGAAAAAAAAAAGTTGAGTGCCACAGAAGTAATAGTTTCATGAAAGAGAACTCTAGTGGGGCTCACCGGAATACTCTATCGCCTTCTTCTCTGGTCAATCCCAACCTAGACTTCCCAATCTCTGCTTGCGTACGACCTCGTTGCGCCCTCACTTGTTCTTCGCGCTCTTTCAAAGCGCGTTCCTTTTTCTCCTGACGTTTACGGTCAGCTTCTTGTTCGTCTACTGATGCATTTGACTGCGGCCTCTCGATCCTGTCTTGCTGATTCTCACTGTCAGACGATCCACGAGCTTTCAGGAACGCATCGAAGAGTTCCTCTCGAAGTGTGGACGAGCCAACAGCACCATACCGTGGATCATCAGACAATTTCCGTTTGATCTTTGGACGGATGCTTCAGCACATAAGAAATGGCAAGTTAAAAAAGGTGGGAGGGCTTACATCCTTCCAAACCGAGTCTGACTTTGTTAAGCCACGTTCCCGAAGCAGGGTAAAAAAATCTGCTTCCGCTTTCCGAGCAGCGGCGCGCTTTTCTAATCAATCCTCAGTTCTCATCGTCATGCAGGCCAGAAAAGACATACTCTCTCCAAGCTCTTCCAGGTAATCCTTGAAGCGTCTTTCACGTTCACGATCATCTCTACCCCAGCCGTAGAACCGCCGATCTTTCTTCCACGTTCGACGAAAATCGGACCATATAGTGCGTGTGCTCTTTACATCTTCATGGAGCAAGGAGTCAAATTCTTCTTTGGGATTCGCTTGCATTTTTTCTTTCTTGACGCTTTCTTGACGCAGCTCACGGGCGCGATCTCGGCAGTATTCGTCAAAAGCATCACGGCGCGCTGAGACGGAGGGGAGAAGTACGTATCGGGGATCCGAGATGAAACGCGGCAAAGAGGTATCCCAAGGGTGCAAGGGATTTATTTCCTTCTCTCGCAAAAGTGTCTACGATACCTTGTGAATATCAAGACAATCGACTGGTGTGAACGGCATACCTTGAAAAGTGCCTTCGCTTCGTCAAGAGAAAGGTCAACACGATCGGGCATATTGAGTGGTTGCTTTTCCTGGGCTCTCTTCGCTTCTGCCTCCTCTGCCTCTTTCGCTCTGTTTGCATCTTCTTCTCGTCTCTTTTGCGCTTCCTCCGCCTCCGCGGCAAGTTGAGCTGCTGCTTCCTGCTGCCAATCCTCCTCTTCCTCTTCACTGTGATCCTCCTCTATCTCGACCCCTTCGCCGTCCTCCCCAACACGTGCCTTCTTGGTGATCACTACCTCATCCAACGGTTCGAGTTCACCAATTTTTCTCCGTTTCACAACCCCTTGCACCTCAGCCTTGATCCTCTCCACTTCCTCCTCCGCCTCCGACTCAATCTTCGTCCCCTCTTCTTCTGTCTGCTGTTGTTCGAGCCTTGCTTGCTCCACCTCGAGAGCTTCCGCGCGCTCGAGCTCCAGCAGGACCTCCTTGATTTCTTCCGGAGCCACCCAAACACTTTCCTTCCTCCCCTTGTGTGTGTAGAATATATTCCCTTCTGTAGTCGTCACCCGAAGCCATTCGGTGCCCGGAATCGGCTTCTTGACGAGGGGTTTTTCTTTCTTTTTCTTGAGCGGTTGAGCGGGGGGAGGTGATACGACGGGAAACGTAGGAAGGGGTCGAATATAGGTCGATTGTTGACTCGCAGCATGATAGTAATAGGGATGGCCACCTGGTCCTGTGTAGAGTAGACAGTGATTGAGCTTGCACTGCGCTCTGTTCTGAGTCTTATTGTACGTTACCGACGTGCTCTGTCCAACCAGGTGGGAGTGGAGGGGGAGCGAAAGCGGGCATTGTTGAGTGTGGGGTAGTAATAGTAAACTCTTTTCTGACGCCACCAAGTCGTAGCTTTAAATTCGTGAGGAAATACATTGTAAGAATTGTAAGACCTGAGAATATATGCAAAAAAATACAGAATGTGGTTAGTTATACTACCGTTACATGCTGGACGGAGCGTGAGCAATATATGTGATACTGAGGTGCCAGTGAATCAGAGATGAAGCAAGGGTGGGAATCAAGAGCGCGAGGATGCAATATAAAAGAAAGCACACATGGATGTGAATGATCAGACATAAAACCTTGCGTCCAACGCGTCAGCCCGCAATGACAAGAGAGAGCAGATCCACTTACTTCTTGTTAATTTGGTACAAGAAAAGGTTGATATTAACTTTGACTATTCCGTTGAAAAGTGAAAGTGAAGCTTGGTTCTCGAATTGCGCCTGAAGTAGGTCTTCCATACGGATATCCGCAATACCAATTCGGTTTGTGATACCGAGGGCATTATTGAGGACCTCCATGTTAAAAATACCTGCTTTCTCCGAAGAGATGATGACATCTATCTTGTCAAACTGGCGAGGGGAGAACTTGTCGATCGACAAGAGGATACCTTTCTCATAAAGGTCTTTGGCGCTGTATCTGAACGAGCCAAATTGAGGGCTCTTTCCTGATTTCTGCAAGTCACGGAGGTGGAAATACTGCTTTGTGAACGGAATGACAAATCGCTTTTTTCTTGAAATCAAGTGAGTCCACCACACGAGACATAGCGCAGAGAACCCTACCCTTTCCCTCGTTGCATGGTAGCCATCGCAGCTTCAACGTAGTTGTGATAACTGTCTATCTGCTCCTCAAAGTATTTCTTGCGTTCGTTGAGATATTTGAGAGCGTCCATCATGCTGTTCATCTCTTGTTGACGTTGCAGTCGTTTGCGGTGCTTGCTGCGAACATCGCTTGCAATGGCATTTAGGATGCCTTGAAACCCATCGCTCCGTGTGATCTTCCCTAGCTTCTCCAATTCAAGAAGGAAGAATATGGCATGTGCTTTGACTTCCTTGAACTGAAGTCTAGGAATATATCAGGATCGTACTTTTACGGGGAGAGCTCGTAAACATACGATCGTATGTCTTCAAGCCTATACCCAGATTCCGCACCACTTGTTGAAGGCATGCGTCGGTTGACGGGTTCATTGTCCATTTCGGCCACGATAGTCTCCCAACGCGATTCATCTTCCTCACTTACTGGGCGCATCAAAGACTCGACAAGGTCTTGCGCAGGTTGGACGCGAAGAATTGCTAGAACACCACGCTTAGCTTGGACCCACAATGCTTTCTCATCCGCTTGGGAATCTTGAAACAACATGAGCAGAATGTGCAAGCACTGAAGCGGAACTGACCTCGGACACGCGCAAATCTGTTGGTGAGCTCGAGAGTAATAGCTTTATCTCGAGCATCCTTTAGTTCGTCATTATCTAGATGCGGAACGCCATCTAATTCATGCAATATGACACGCAGAGCATCATCACGGGAAGGTGACTGAGAAAACAAGTCAGTTACGAGAGCAGTCTCGTGGAAAGATGCATGTTCTTACCAGTTTGTCTTGGTACTTTGAGAGCAAAGCATGCATTCCATATACCTCGTTGGGTGAAATATAAATGGGCTTCGGTTGGACGGTGGCATCCAAGAATTCATGCGCATGATAATGAGTCTCAGCATCTGGGACGTCCGCGACTGTAGTATAAATGTTAGATAACGTCGACAAACCCATGGCAATGGGGAGTAATCACTCTGGAGCATCCAGACTGTCATGTCTGCGACTGCCTTGCGCACCATCTCATTTATGGGAATAAATTGAGGGCTGTCTTCTGAGAATTCCGAACCCGAGGCAATTTGTGTCAATACCTGAGATATCTGTGCGAGATTCTTCCTCGAGGCGACGTCAATTGTGGCGGAGACCATATCAAAAGCCTCCGGAGCGCTGGATTGAAAGTCAAAAAGAGTATGCTGGTGAGGCGAACGGAACGAACAGGATGGCCGGGTTGAGGTATCTGTAGAAAACCAGCCTTGCAATACAAGCCGCGTAAGCCTTGTCGGGTGCATGAGGAAATTTCTCCTGAGCCGACGTGAGTAATATAGCATTCAAAGGACCGCTCCCAACTCACGCGCAAGGAAAGCAAAGTCTCTCGCGCAATGAACCGCATACTGTAAGGCATTCTTCTAGTTGATTGGATGATGGCTGTCATGAAAGCTTCGCTCCACCATTGCAACTTCTGCAAATCTAGATAACGTTGTCCTGAGTGGTTACGATAGGATTTTCAAGGTTTCACCTACGTCTAATATACTCAGCTCTAGTATCCGGATCCTTTAGAGCTTCGTAGAATGGGATATCTTTGAGCTTCGCACTGGCTCTACCGGATCGCATTTCTTCTATATCGATCCTCGCCCGATGAATCTAAAATTTGAGTGAGGCTTTGTCACTGACAGAAGGGGCAATGCATACTGTTGAGGGATCCGACTCGAGATCGAGGTCGGTGGCTTCAACAAGTTCCCGTACGATGGCCTGCAACGTTTCCCGAATGTAGGTGACCTGTTTGGGTCGGAGGTACTGCACTGCGATATTGATGTACATTGGATGGCCACGAATGACATCATCAACTGTTTGGGCACTGGCAACTTCCTGGCGAATAGACAGCTACAGACGCACGGGTGAGCGACAGTGTGATCGCAACGATCCCATGCTGATGACACGAACCTGGAATAGCTTGAGCAGAAGATAATCTTCTCGTCTGTCTTGTCCGTAACCGAACAACGTCAACACAACGCGTTCGACCAGTGATCTATGCTTTTCCGAGTCATCGTCGGTCAGCTCGACGAACAGTTGACACAAATAGTCCCCTTGTGTCTGAAGTAAGTAAAAGAGCTGCTGATATAGTTCGAGTTTCCGCTTGGCTACGTGATCCAGAGTGTAAGGTCCGGCAAATGGATCGCCGTGGGCAGCAAGAATGGAAGCCCGGGCGGCATGGACTGCGGCGCTATCCGCACCATACATTCGTCGTACCTTGACAAGCTCCTCAAACGACTTGACGTTCTGCACTACCAGCGCAATCTTGACGTCCAGATCGTTCACGTCGTTCTCGAGCGCCTGGTTCTCTCTAATGCTCTCGACCACCCTTTTCCTCAACCTCTCCACCTTAATCTCATCTTGGAAGTCAGCCTCTGAATCGTCGAGAAGATGGACAAAGTTCTTGATCGTGCCAACCGTGACGTTCTTGCCCAGAGTAAGCTGACGATACTGTTCGCGTGTTTCCTTTGCACGGAAAAGAGATTGTATCTTGATGACTTTGTGCAGATTCTCGCGATAGTACTGTATCTTTGCATGGAACTTGCGTCGCTGGAGAACACCACGTAGTAAGGCCTGTAGCATTGTCGCGATGGGCTGACTGTGCCACAGATGATCACTCCATGCGGCGTAGTCCCTGCGTACCAAATAACCTCTTGCAACGGCCTGCAAACCTGTCACATCGGGTGCCACGAACTCAAGTCTCTTCTGTTGTTCTCGGTGCTTGTTACGAGTGAGTGCGGCACGAGCGAACGCTTGAAAACCCCCCACGGAATTGACGACTTTAATCTCGGAAAGAGCTTTGTTGAGGTTCTGGTGTTGCTGACGGGCAAGACTGGCACGGGCACGGGCTTGGAGACCTATCAGCATTGGAGTTGCTCGACGGAGACCACGGATGAGGTTGAGTAGGCATTTGCGAGCGATATACGTCCGGGCTGCGGCTTGAATTCGAATGACGGTGGAGGACACATCGTCCAGCTTCGCAAGCTGCGTTCGGATCCGTCTACGCACGAGTACACCTTGGCATTGGGCCTGTAAGCCAACGATGCTATCCACTGCGAAATCAAGCTTCCTCAATTGTTCAGATATCCCAGCCCTCTTCAAGAATCCACGTGCAGCCGCTTGCACGGACACAACCGACGTTGAAATTTCGACTTTGGCGAAGGTCTTGGATACTTCGTTGATCGTTTGCCTCCCAATCTTTGCCCGCGCAGAAGACTGAAACTTTACAAATAGTGCCCGACTGCTCTGCAGTGCTGCTTTGAGCTGAGCAAATCTTCGCCGCTGAAGCACGCCACGAATCTGTGCCTGTGTTTTGACAACATACTTGACGGACGCCCGAATGCGCTCCAGGTAGGCAAGCCATTTCCGACGTTTCAGGACCATGCGAGATGCAGTTTGAAGGCGAACTGCCCATGGGGTGAGACTGATGATCTCGCTGCGGATGTTAGAGACATGGCGTCGCGCGATGGCACCGCGACATATAGCTTGAATATTTGGCACATATCGTTCTGCAAAACGGAGGCGGGCATATTGGGTCGCCTGGGCTTTTCGAACTAGGAATCCACGTGCCAAACATTGCATAGCGCGGATGGAATCCTCGCTCTCCAAAAGCAAGCGGTCTCGTCCTAGGATGTACACCATGGTGAGGTAAGGAAACAGAGCGGTATTGTAACGCTCACGCTCATCCTCAGTCTCTATTTCGACTTCAGGGTCCTCGTTGATTTCCCTGGCGAGTTCTCGACCAACATTGCCAAAGTTTGGCATTGGAACGCCAGCATCGTTGAGTCCTTTCTGTGTCTGTTGTAGCTGATCATCAGAGAATTGCAATTGGCCGAGCAAGTTTCCTATACGCTGTGCCAGACCTCGCCTGGCAAGGAGATGACTACACGCGATCAGCTGTCCTTCGACGACTAGGCAAGGCTGGTAGCACACCTGAGGGCGTGAATGCAATATATGACTTTTGGGATATTTTTCTTCTCGTACAAGTCCGTGAGCTCAAAGATGAAGCACTAAAGAATTGGTAAATGATTGAGGATGTCAAGAGTGAACAAGGGAAGAGCCTACTTCGGGAAGACCAACTTGTCGAACAAAGACAAAAAAATAGTTGATATTGTCAGAGTGTCGAAAGTCTAGCTTGGACGACTTTGACTTGAGACTGGTCAGTACGAGAGTGGAAGAGTGGGGAAACAAGATCTTGCCTCGTAGATGCGACGAACGACGTGTTCGCCTTGGAATGCTCTAACTAGTTTGGCGAGGACCACGCCGTTCCTCAGTCCTTGTTCCATCTCGACGACACCGAAGCCAAGCTCCTCGCCGAGACAACCTTCTATCCATTGTTGGGCCTCGCCGACGTGACACAAATATTCGTAGGCCTGGAGTAAATGTCTTTGTGTATCGGCCCAGAGACCTCTTGTCGAACGGGATGAGGGTAAGGGGGAAGTATGAGCGGTTTTTGGAGTTTTGTCCCGGGAAAAACGAAGACGACCAGGGATGCCGGCGACATCATCGGGATCGGTGAGACTGGGTGTAGCTCGCTCGTGAGAGAAGGGGGAAGAGGGAGGTTCGTTATGGTCACGAGCATGGAAGAGGGGTATTTCCCTTTGTGGGGTAGTCTGGTCTACTAGGGGAGATGTGTGGTCGTCGTGGAGTGGGGCGTCATCACCGTCACCGCTGGCTATGCGGGGAAGATGGCGGCCAAGCCTGCGGGCACCGATCTGACCATAGGTGGAAGCCCTCTTGTTGGCCATGTAGGAACTCTTATAGGCAGTGGGATAAGGAGTGGGAGAGGGTGAGGGTGAACAAGAAGCGCGGGATGAAGGACGATCGGGGGAAGTGGGGGCGGTGTCGGGGAGATCGGGGGTGGGGGAAGGACGGTGTGGGAGCACGTCTGGTGGAGATGGGAGGGTGTGGTGTGGCACGGCGTAGACCGAGGCAGGGCGGCGACGAAGAGCGGCGACGGAGGCATTTGGTGTGAAGAAGGGTTTGGAAGTGGGGGATGATGGGACGGGAGGAGAATCGGAAACTCTGTTTAACGCGTGACGAGCGGCGGCATAATTGACGGTGGAGTTGTCGAGGGTATTCGAGCGACGTGAACGGGGAGAGGGGGAATCATGAGGAGAAGAGGGGGAATCGGGGTTGTCGACGGAGATGCCGGTGGTGTTTGGGGAGAAGGGGGAGGCGAGGATGTGAGGGGGGAGGGTATGACGGTCGGTGTCCTCGGCGCGGGCGCGCTCCTCCCACTTTCCTCTGACTGCATCGAGACTGGGTGCGGTGCGGTGAGAAGGTGTCCAGCGCTGAGACTTGAATGAGGAGGAGCGCTCGAGGAGACGTGTCTGATACGCGAACGGACGTCCGGATGGGTCCATGAGGAGGACGAGATGGAGAGATGCACGTGACTGACTTGGACATGGACGGTCTGGTCGCGGGGATCGTGTCCGGCTCACAGCAGAGGCGGGACACGCTCGCAGCCCACGCAGCCGACATCCTCGCCAGGTCGGTCTCTCCGTCGTACTCACCGCAGCAGCCAGTGACGACCCGACAGCCATATCGGACACGCGTACGAGACCGACACCGCCCAGCTCACCAGCCTCATCAGACGACACCGTGAGCGCGCACGTCGTGACTCGCCCGCCGCTGACGTCTGGCAGTCCTCCAGCACCCGACACCGAGCACAGCCTCGCTCCGTTTCACGAATCTCCTCTCCCGCCTCCTCGACCAGGTCCGTCTCTGCTCGCCACCCCTTTCCCCACTCACCCATCCACAGCCCGTCCTCGACCGAAAACACGAAGCCCTCCTCTTTCTCTACGCCCTCGCTTCTTCCCCGCCCCCTCGCCCCGCCCCCACCTTCCTTCCGTCCCTCCATCATCCCCCTCCAAAACCACCCGCGAGCCCTCTCGATCCGCCCTCCCGCACGCCAACGCAAAAGCCAAAGGCAGTCATCCTCCGCGATTACCGCGCAAGAACAGGTACATCTCTCCTCTCTCGTCCCGTCCACTCACTCACCCAACAACAAGCTCGCCCACACCCTCCCGAGCATCTTCTCTTGCGTGACACCCTCTATCTCCTCCAAGGCATTTCCGGAAAATACATCCACCTCGCATTTTCCGACAAAGATGACCTCAACAAACTCGTCTTTCTCGACGACACGGTACTCCTTCTCTCCTTCCCTCTGCTCCCTCTCACCCGTCCACAGAGATACACCATCCCTTCCCCCACAAGGTCTCTCATACACAGACTCGCAGAAGTTGGCCATCTCTACTCTAGAGTCGACTCCTTCGTCAAACACCGCCAACACCATTCCGCTGTCGGCATGATCGAACAGAGTCTATGCCATCACCTCCAGGCTCAGCTCACAGAGTACTACCGTCTAGTCGCCATCCTCGAGTCCCAGATGTCGATCCCATCCTCACAGAACCCAGATTCCGACAATAACACGAGTCACAAAGAGTCCGCTCTTACTCTAAAACGTCTGGATGTCTGGCTCAATGACTGGAGGCTCAGAATGCGCATGATGAGTGTCTGCGTCGAGGGTGCAAGAGGTACTTCCTTTCCTCATCACCCCCACACCCCCTAAACAACACCCACCAGACGCCCAGGGTGGCGCTTTGGTTAACCTCATCCACAGCTACACCGACAATGGAGACCCTTTTGTTTGTAAATTCACAGACCAATTACTCGAAGAGGTTCGTTTCCCGTCCTTCATCAGCAAAGCTTGCCTCACCTGCGAATAGGTATCAAAACCCTTCTTTTCCACCTTGCATAAATGGTTGTTTTCAGGCGAACTCTATGATCCCTACAACGAGTTCTTTGTTTCCGTCAACCCTGACCTTGCCCACGTACAATACCTTTTACACCCATCATTACTCGCAGGCAGCGGAGACGGCGTGTTTGGCGCACTCGCAGGTGACCCAGAGGACATGTCCACCGACCGCGAAAGCGGTCTGCGCCTCTGGGAGGCAAAATACCGTTTCAGAAAAGACATGCTACCCATGTTCGTCGGCGAAGCCTTTGGAAAAAAGGTATGCAGTAACACTCGTCCGATGGCGCGTTTATCGAAGAGTGGCCTTTCCGTAGATCTTCTCTACTGGCAAGAGCCTGAACTTCATCCGATACAGTTGCCACGACACGGACTGGGTCGCCACCCGAGAAAAGATGAGCAATACCGGTGGGAGTGAGTTACTCCCCCCTCATTCAACCGGACTACATCTCTCACCTTCAACAGCCCTCAAGTACAGCGATATCGCAGGACTCGAGCGATCCATAGATTCTGCCTACTCGACTGCCAGTCAGCGGCTCTTCGAGGTGTTCATTGAAAAATTCAAACTGATGGATCACCTTTGTGCTCTAAAACACTATCTACTCCTCGGCTACGGAGACTTTGCAGAGCAGCTCATGGAGGCTTTAGGGCAAGTTGACCTTGCGACTGATGTCTAGCGGACCTTAATCCTTCCTATAGTCCAAGCCTTACTCGTCCCGCAAACACCCTCTATCGACATAATCTCACGGCGACACTTGAAACAGCCGTCCGCACCTCCAATGCACAAACCGACCCCCCTGACGTCCTCCGCAGACTCGACGCACGCATGCTCGAGTACTCCCACGGCGAAATCGGCTGGGACGTCTTCACCCTCGAATATAAAGTTGATGCGCCAATTGATACGATACTCGACCCCGATTCAATGGTCAAGTATTTAAAGCTGTTCAATCACCTGTGGAGGATGAAAAGGATGGAGAGCACGTTGAGTCAGGGTTGGATGAAAATTGCGGGTGCATCACGGACATTCCTAAGGTTACCCGGTTAGTTTATCTCAATCGTTGGTTCTTCCTACTCATCACACATGGTTTAGATCTCGAACATGACTGGCACGCCATTCGCATCACCATGGCTGAAATGATACACTTCATTCGCCAGATGCAGGCCTACTGCCAATTGGAGGTGATTGCCTGCTCGTGGACAACCTTGACCGAGTTCTTCCAAAGACGTGAAGGTGATCTCGATGCCATGATCGAGGCACATCGATCGTACCTCGACAGGATGGTCAAGAAGGTCTTCCTGCTTTTCCCAAAGGCCGGAAAGGAGGTTTGCGTTCATTTTCCTGGCATCGTGAATGTACTTATCCGTTGCTATTAGGAGAACCTTCTTACCCAAGTCCGAGATGTCTTTCAGACAATTTTGCAATTCCGTGAGGCTACCGTGCGTTTCGAACCCCTAGAAATTTCGATCGCCTGTTACATCTATGTCAACAGGAAAACTTTTACCATTGCTGCTTGTCAGAGTCAGCGAGACGAGACCAAGCAAAGGACGTGGACAGAGTATGTTCCTCTGAATCATTCCTCACACTGTTTCGCTACATGCCATGTCAGGGAATCTACATCACATCTGCGCCGGATCGTATTGGCCCTCAATCCCTTTCGAAAATACGCACACTCGTGAGGGAGTGCAGCACATCCTTTAGTGAATCTGCACAATCCATCGTTCATGCGCTTCAATCGCACCCTGATCTCGACTGCCGATTCTTGGGCATCCGACTGTCGTTCTCAGACTTTTATCGCACGAAAAAGGAACATCAATTATTGCAGCAACAGAAATCATCTTGACCTGCTGTAATGCTGGTCGAGCTGGCTTGTAGAAATACAACTACATATGAGAATGCACAACTTGGAAACAATATCATGACCTTGCAAGTAGCCTTTATGATCCTGCACGGGTCGATTACCTCGGGAATTACAATTTGGGTTCTCTATACAACTTGAGTAACAAGGAAGAAGAGACAACGGAAACGGACCTAGATCCGACAAGGTTAGTACTTTGAATCCCCACACCTGCACGAGACTCACGATAAAGCCATCGCCAGTGACGCCCACACGGGAGCAAGACGAGCGTGACCAGCAGGATAGATCACGCCCGCAGCAATGGGTACCGCAATAATGTTGTACATGAATGCCCAAACCTGCCACAAGTCAGCCGTCGTCTTACTGAAGAGTAGCCACAAAGTGCCCACAAAATTTTGCTTGACACGGTTGAAAACTGTTTGCGATAGATCGCACAACGTGAGAAGACTGTCGAGTTTCGAAGATACGAGGATAAACGACGCGGAGGAGATGGCAACATCGCTCCCAGATCCGATGGCAATTCCAATGTCACTCGCAGCGAGGGCCTTTCACATCTGTTGGTACATCAAGAGGAACGAGTAAAAAATGAAACGACTCACAGGTGCGTCGTTGATACCGTCACCGACCATCGCCACGATGCATCGCTCGTTCGTCTTTTTCTTGTCAAAAAGTCTTTGCCACCTCGAACCGGGACGTTTGGCACCGTTCACCTGCAACCATTCAATCTTTTCTGATTTCTGGTGGGGAAGCACTCCTGCCAAGACATTCATCTCTGGGATGCCGACCATTCTTGCGACGGCCTTTGCTGTCAATTCATTGTCGCCAGAGATCATCCAAGTTCCGATGCCTTTTTCGTGGAAAAATCGAATGGCACTGGGTGCACCTGGCCTGAGAGTGTCCGTGATGGCAAAGATGGCCACGACAGAAAAGATCTTGGCGCTGTTGTCACTGATCGCGAGAAGGACGATACTCTTGGCCTCGGCTGTCCACTTGCCCAACATGCCAGCTGCTTGATTGGTCGGAATGATCCCGTGTTGCCGCATCCAGGCTTCATTCCCAATGAGAGCCGTGCAACCCAACGCATCAAAGTGGGCTTTCACACCACGCCCGGCAACTTCCTCGAAACCGATCGCGTTCAGC
>JBBPQR010000086.1:0-20271 GCA_038092615.1 Boletus sphaerocystis | reverse complement strand
GACAAACGGAACGGATCAATCGGGAGATCCTCACATATCTACGGGCCTACGTGGCAAAGAACCAGGATTCTTGGGCATCAATGCTAAAGATGGCCCAATTCGCACACAATAACGCTATCACAACGGCAACCGGTACTTCACCGTTCGCAGTCACACGAAACTACATGCCTCGCATGGGAAGCGAACCCACCACGTCCACCAAAACCCCTGGGGGGTCGTTTGCCAAAACCCTCGGACGCTCCCATGACGAAATACGAGAAACGCTTAAACGAACACGCGACCGGATGTCGCACGCACAAGAATCTAAGCGGTCTACCGCTCCCACGTACGCTATCGGTGATCTCGTGTGGTTATCAACGGATCATCTCTCCCTTCCATACCCTGCGCGGAAACTCACCCAGAAATACATTGGTCCTTATCGTATCTCTGCCGTCCTTCCTAATGCCGTCACCCTCGTCCTCCCTTCCTCCGTCACCATCCACCCAACTGTTAATATTTCCCGCGTTAAACCCTACAAAGCCCCACTAGCCGGGCAAAACGTGTACAAACCAGACGCTGTCACCGTGACAGAAGATCGTCACGAAGAATACGAAGTGGACTTTATCGTCCAATCACGTTTATACCGCGGAAAATTACAATATCTCGTTCACTGGAAAGGATGGGACGAAGTAGATCGGACTTGGGAACCAGCTGTCAATCTGAAACACGCCCAAGACGCCATCAACAACTTTCACAACGCTCATCCCGCGGCTCCACGCCCTATCCGTGGGATCTCCAAAGACCAATTCACGTCTCTCTTCTCTCCGTTCGGTCCCTCCTATTCGGAATTCACCAACTCGAGGCTGGACCTCGAAGCTGGTGAATGGGGGGTAGTGTTATAGTTCAGGACCTAACGCTGCGTATTTTCACTTTTCTTCATCTTATCGGACTTAGTCGATTTTCACTTTCGCAGTCACGTGACCAAATCACCTGACTTAACCCTTTTTTAGATCACGTGACATTCTGCTCTTCTTCGTCATGAGATCTCACACGTGACCGTGGGACAACACGTGACTCGAGTCTAGACCTGGTCCAGACTCTCGTCTTATCTATGATGTCACGCCTCACAGTTACCTTATGTTTCCCTCATGTTCTTTTATCTTGTTCATTCTCACACCGGCCCTCCAGTATTTAGGACTCAGACGACCTACCCTAAAGCACCATAGTATCATATATATACCTTACCCCTACATCGTCTTTCCCCAGTCCTATTCATCTGTCTACTCTCCCTTGGGGGCCTGGACCTTTGACTACTACTCTTACTACCCTTTGCTACTGCATAGCCGAACTCATCCTCGTTAACGGATGCTACACGTTGTTACCGTTATTCTGCCCATCTCGAATCTTTATCTTGTCATACACGTTGAAGCCGATCTTCAACATCGCCGCCTCTTCGTCACTACGTTTCTTCTCGAGCGTATCTTCCCTGTCATATTTCTCTAAGTGTCACTCGTCATCCTAGTTGTTAGGATTAACTCGTTCAGGTTTCCATCCGGTTTCACCATGGGACCACGCCATCGACCTAAAACCCGACTTTGTACCCAAAAAGGGTCGGGTAATCCCTCTTTCTGACGCAGAACTTGAGAAAGTTCGTAATTTTATAGCTTCCGAGCAAGAGAAGGGCTATATCCACCCTTCCAAGTCTCCTCAAACGGCACTGGTCTTCTGTATTCTCAAAAAGACAGGAGAGAAATGACTTGTCATGGACTACAGTTATTTAAACGAGGGTACAGTAAAAAATTCTTATCCTTTTCCTCTCATTTCAGCACTCGTTGATCGCCTTAAAGGTGCAGACAAATTCACCTGCCTCAATCTTAGGTGGGGATACAACAATGTTCGCATTAAAAAAGGTGATGAGTGGAAAGCTGCATTTGTAACGCTGCTCGGGGCTTACGAGCCCGTCGTAATGTATTTTGGCATGACTAACAGTCCGCCTACCTTCCAACAGATGATGAACAACATATTCAACGACATGTACACTGTCATCATCGTCTACCTGGACAATATGTGTATTTATACAAAAAACAAATCTGACGATGAACACTCTGAGGCCATCAAGGAAGTTCTCCTCAGGCTTCGCAAGAATGACCTTTATGCAAAACCCGAAAAATGCATATTTAATGCTGACAAAGTTGACTTTTTAGGCATGACAGTTTCAGCCAACAGCGTCAGCATGCAACCAAAAAAGGTCGACGCTATCCTTGATTGGCCAGCGCCTACAAAACTAAAACAACTTCAATCTTTCCTTGGACTTTGTAATTATTATCGTTGCTTCATTAACGGTTTTGGACAGATCACCCATCCCCTTAACGACCTTACCAAAAAGACTGTTCCTTACGTGTGGGGGGAGGCGCAGCAAAAAGCATTTGACAAGCTCAAAAAGCAATTTACAACCACACTGCTCTTGGCCTTTCCTGACTCGTCAAAGGACATGTGTGTTGAAACAGATGCTAGCGATATCGCCTCTGGTGCAGTATTATTGGTCCTAGGGGAGGACAAGTTATGGCACCCTTGCGCTTTTCTTTCTCATTCTTTTTCTTCTGCCGAACGCAACTACCCAGTCTATGACAAGGAGTTGCTAGCTATTATATGCGCTTTTGAGGAGTGGCATTATTATCTCATTGGGAAGGCTAACTTCGAGATTTGGACAGATCATAAGAATCTCGAGTACTGGAAAAAGCCCCAAACACTTTCTGGTCACCAGGCACGATGGCACAAGCTTTTGCAAGAATTCAACTATACACTTGTTTACAAACCCAGCAACACGAACAGGCGTGCCAACACTTTGTCCCATCATCCAGACCATGGTGATGCAGTCGATAAATTAAACGAGAACATCACTGTTTTTACTTCCAATATTCTCCATTCCTCTTCCTTATCTATTCCCGTTGAGCTCACCTCCCCTGATGCTCGTTTACCCTCGAAGGGCTCCTCATCCGCTGCAGGTTTCGACCTGTATTCTACCGAGGATCTTGACATCCCCACCCACAATCAAAAACTTATTCCCACCCGTGTCAAGATCCAACTCCCTCTCGGTACCTACGGGAGGATTGCACCTCGTTCAGGCCTCGCCTTGAAGCACAAAATCGACGTCATGGCCAGAGTCATTGATGCCAATTATAGGGGAGAAATTAGTGTAATCCTCTTCAATCATTCCAATTCCTCCTTTCACATCTCTAAATTCGATTGCATTGCTCAACTAATTATTGAAACAATAGAAAATCCTACATTATCAGAAACCAAGACTCTTGATGAGTCCGAACATAACACAAAAGGGTTTGGCTCCACTGGAGTACAAGCCATTTCCTCCATGTCTCTCGCTCCAAACTTGGAAACTAAATTATGTATGGAATCCTCTAGGCTGAACGTTGACGCAGTAAACAAGTACGAATATTACGCAACAGACAGACTTTTCAGAAATTCAAACAGCATCATTTTTGTGCCCTCTTCCTTTCATAATGAACTCATTTCCATTTTCCATGATTCCCTAGTCGCTGGTCATCCAGATCACGACCACACTATTGCTTCTATTCGAAAGTTTTACTGGTGGCCCAGTGCTGCCAAAGACATTTCTATGTACATTGAACACCGCCAGGTGTGCTCCCTCACAAAGGGTTCGTCAAAGCCACCAGTAGGAAAATTACTCCTTTACCTGTTGCTTCCCATCCATGGGAGGACATTTCCATTGATTTCATAACTGGACTTCCCCTTTCCCTTGGCTTCGATTCTATAGGGGTCGTTGTGGACCATTTCTCCAAAGAGATCATTCTTTTCCCTTGTATGAAAACTACCTCTTCCTTGGACTTAGCTTCTTTATTTAGAGATCAAGTTTGGTGTCTCCATGGACTTCCTAACACTATTCTTTCCGACAGAGGACCACAATTTGTCTTGGAGTTCACCAGAGAGTTGTGTAAAGTCTTGGGCATACAGCAAAAGCTATCAACGGTGTACCATCCACAAACGGACAGACAAATAGAACAGATCAACCGGGAGATCCTCGCTTACCTATGGGCCTATGTGGCCAAAAACCAGGATTCTTGGGCATCTATGCTAAAGATGGCTCAATTCGCGCACAACAACGCTATCACAACGGCAACTGGTACTCCACCGTTCTCAGTCACACGCAACTACACACCTCGCATGGAATCAGAACCCACGATGTCCACTAAAACCCCTGAGGGGTTGTTTGCCAAAACCCTCGGACGTTCCCATGACGAGATTAGAGAAACGCTTCAGAAAACACGTGATCGGATGTCGCATGCACAAGAATCCAAACATTCCACCGCTCCCACGTATGCCATCGGTGATCTTGTCTGGCTCTCAATGGATCACCTATTCCTTCCTTATCCTGCCCGTAAATTAACTCAAAAATTCGTCGGCCCTTACCATATCTCCGCCGTCCTCCCTAATGCTATCATCCTTGTCCTTCCCTCTTCTGTATCTATCCATCCCACTGTCAACATTTCCCGCGTAAAACCCTATACAGCTCTGCTAGCTGGGCAAAATGTGTACAAACCAGACGCTGTCACCGTGACAGAAGATCGTCACGAAGAATATGAAGTGGACTATATCGTCCAATCACGTCTTTACCACGGAAAATTACAGTACCTCACCCATTGGAAAGGATAGGACGAGGTGGATCGCATCTGGAAACACGCCGTAAATCTCAAGCACGCCCAAGACGCAATAAATGACTTTCACACAGCTCATCCCACGGCACCACGCCCTATCCGCGGGATCTCCAAAGACCAATTTACATCTCTCTTCTCTCCATTCGGTCCCTCCTATTCGGAATTCACCAACACAAGACTGGATCTCGAAGCTGGTGAATGGGGGGTAGTGTTATAGTTCAGGACCCTCACGCTATGTTTTTCACTTTTCTTTTGACCTCATCATACTTAGCCATTTTTACTTTTGCAGTCACATGACTTTGTCACATGACTTACCCCTTTTAGGATCACATGACATTCTGCTCTTCTTCGTCACATGACCTTACATGTGACCATGGGATAACACATGACCTAGAGTCTGGACCTAGTCTAGACTCTCATCTTATCTATGATGTCACGCCTCACAGACACCTTGTGCTTCCCTCATGTCTCCTTATCTTTATCTTTCTCACACCGGCCCTCAATCCTTTCAGACTCAGACGACCTACCCTAAACCTCCATACTTACATATATAAACCATACCTCTACGTCGTCTCTCCCCAGTCCTATTCACTTGTCTTACTCTCCCTTGGAGGCCTGGGACAATTTGTTTACTACTCCTTCCCTCTACCATTGCACTTAGCCGCTTCATCCTCGTCATCGGATGCTACATTGTTTCTATATCTCAATACCAACATCTACCTTCATCATTGCCCTCGTCGTTGTCTATGACACTCAGTCTTGCACTGTCGTATCAATAAGTTCCCTCGTTAGCCCTGTGTATACACAGGGCTAACTTGTCCAGGTCTCCATCTGGTTTCAGTGCTGACCTGCATTTTGAACAATCTCAGTAATGATTTTATTTTTTAAAGTCCAATGTCAAATTGAACGGACTAAATTTAAATTCCAAAAGTAGACTGCATTTTAATTACATGAGTAGGTACTAGATTTGGAAAGGCAATTGCCAGATGAGAATAGTACTAGTAATTATATGAGTAGGTACTCTTCCCACCATCCTGATTGTGTTGGCAAAGAGGGCCTTAGGATGCCTAACCAGTCATACACATTATCCTTGGCATAGTGAGCTATCACCACTCTTTCACCCCTAGATCATTTTGGAACTGAATGAGCCAAACCTCTGCCTGTCAACCACACTTCTGTGTCTGGTTGATAATCAAACTCTGCTTTTAGATCATCCAAGTAGAGTTTGGCATTATGACCCTGTCCTAAGCTAAGTAAAGGGTTGTAGAAGGTAATAGCCCCACCACCATCACAACGACTTGGGATGATCCTGTTAACAATAATGTCCATCCCCTTATAAATAGTTGGCCAAGATGGTAAAGGGGTTTTCAAATGGCTAATCAGCTACTGTGTAGCATCTGTGTTTGCAATCCACATTTTTGAATGTATGACCTGCAGAATAGCATTCAGGAAGCACTCTAAGAGCCCTACCATCTGTAGCCAATTCTGGATGGTGTTGGATGATAGATTAGGGGTTGGTTGCATCAATCAGCCACTGATTTCATTTTGAGCCAGAATTTCACTAGTAGATAGCAGGGTGTTTACCTTATCCCCAGATATCAATCTGCCCACTAAAATCCCAAGTCTACCAGCATCAAAAACAGACTCCAAGTTGTTGAAAATGAATTCTTTTGCATGTTAGGAGTCTGGCTGCTATACTAATTTATGCAGGGCTCACTTTAAGATCACAATAGTCTTGTTGAACTGCTCCTAAAGCAGACATACAGCGAAAGGTTAGGTCTCTGTTACGCTTGGCCAGTATGTGGACAAGCGAAGACCTAAAGGGTGAAGACAATGGTCTTCCGAAGAGCTACATCAAGGGGGTTTCCCATAGACGAAGGTGTTGGAGGTTTTCCAACCAAGGCGACGGGCCACTACCACGAAGGTAAGGCTTGGAGGTCAACAGCAATAGTCGTTGAGACGAGTGTAAGATAAGAACGCCCACTCAGAAGTAGGGTGATGACTTAGAGAAGTCCTGGGACAAGGGAGGAGGAAACGATGTATTTGAGCTAGGAACTCAGGTGGGAGTTCAGATAAGACTAGCGTGGGAAAATACATGCGGGTATCGAGAGGTTTATATACTAAGGCCAAGAAGGAATGACTAATCAGTTGGAAGAGAATGGAAATGGAGAGAACAATTAGTCAGCGGGGTTAACAATAGAAATCAAGTAAGTGATGTGATGGCATCGGTAAAAGAGTAAGCAACAATGAATAAGCAAGGTGAGGAATACTTGATGGGGCCCGAACAGCCAAGTATGAGTCCAAGAGTAAGGCAAGTGGAAGACTGGTACATGTGTCAGTGAGGTTAGTTCTCATCTGAAGAAAGAAGTACAAGAAAAGTAAAGTAAAGTAACAGTCTCACTAGGTAAATATACACACCACTTGATAAGGTAGTAGGAGGTCTGGGAGATATTAAACTAAAATTTTACCATGTATATTGACAAGACTAGTGGGGTTGGAAAAAGAACCCAAGTAGCTCTTGATGAAGAATATGTTTCTTCTTAGACTGTGCAAACCTGTCATAATCCCATTTGACTAAAAATAGTCAATGTCTGCCATTTAAGTAATCACTGTTTTCTACCTGGGTAAGGGTTTTAACCAGCTTACTCACTGGGGTTAAGAATGGTGCTGACAATGATGGCAGCACACCATTTAATTTCCATATCTATCAAATGAGTTGGTCCATCTACCCCTGCTGCTGCCACTTTATCCAATTGGAAGATCAGTGCTTGTGTCAGACCTTGAGCTCTTAACCTTAAATGGCATTGGTGATATACATTAGTAATAAAAATAGTTTACTGAACTCAAATTTTACCTAGGCTTTTGAAGTTTTTCAGCTATGAATTGTCTCCCCTGAAGAATAGGACTCTTTACTATATCATCCATAATCTTACAGACATGATTTTATAAAAAAGTATATATATCCTTTTTGGAACCATTCTGCTCTGGCATAGTGTTTGAGTGGTGGGGTGGTTGTGGAGGTTGGGTGGCAGTTGCTTCTCAGAAAAGAATAAAGCTTTGTAGTAAGATCCTGAAGTGAAATTTAACTCATGGCAGGGTTTATAATGAATGTGGACACCTGTGACACTTTGCTTCAAATCGGGCTGATATCTGAGCTTAGCACTACTATTCCTAGTAGGCACTATATAAGCATCTGGTAGTTAATCTAGACCTAGTACGAGGTAGAGCAAAAGTAGAATCTGTTGCCAACAGTACTACCTGTTACCTAACTTAATGCATGAATGCGGGTAGAGGTGTAGATACTAGGCCCTTAAATATTAGGCAACCTGACATAACAGTGCCAGCTACAGTATAAAATTGCTATTGTCATCTACATAGGACTGATATCTATACCCACTACCTAGAGGAAAGGGGGAGTACTGTTGACCATGGACTCTACTTTTGCTTCACCTTGTGCTAGGCAATAATGCTTACTCACACACCCCTAATAACTGCATACAAACATTTTTCTTATGACAGTATAGGGAATGGCCATAATTGCCTGAGGTATCCAACCTATACATTACCAACATAGTTTGGTGGTCATGTGATTTGAGCCTCCTACATGTGGGAAGTCACTTTGGCTATTTACTCCACTAGAGTGGGGAAACTAAAGTAAGAACTATAGTACGAAAACTGCAGAAAAAGGCTATAGCCTGAATATCAAGAGGAGGCCCTCCTCTTGATACCCTGACCCAGGATTGAAAGTACATGAGAAAATAAGAAAATCAATTATGCAACTAAAAGGCAATTCTAGAGGAGGCATCACAGTTGAGGTTAGTGATGGTTCAAGTAGAAATGGAGTGCATACCTTGTGCCTAATCATTAGCTAGCTTCAAGTAACCTTCAAGCAAGATTTAGTTACAGTCAGAACAAGAATGGACTCTATATACTTTGTAAAGCAGTGGCAATTATAATGTGATTGAAACAAATACACTAAAGTGCAGCTATCAGAAAGAGCATAGAATAGATGCAACACTTATATTATGGAATCTACATCCACTGCATAAATATCCCACCACACACTAAAAAAGAGGAGTGAGAAGATAGAGGAAGAATGAGAGAGATGCAAGCACACCCACATACTGCTCAATCTCAAAGCCCCCAAACTCAAAGATAAAAAGAGAATGAGAGGGGTGCAAGTGCACCCACACACCACCTAGTCTTGAAGCCCCTAAGCCTAAGCAAAGATCGTCATCATTAACCTAAAAAGATTGGTAAGTGAGTGAACTATGAATAGAGCACTTACCAGGATGGTTCGAGATACTTTTTCATTGTGTAGGCTGCAGTCCAGCATAACAAAACAGTAGTTGAGTAGGGAAAGTTGAAGAAATGGTGCTAGACTTAGAGTTGTAAATGCAGCATGAAGATGTAGTGAGAAAAGAGAAGAGGAAATAAGAGCAGGAGGTATGGATGCAGACCAAATCAACCAACTCCAACTGGTATTTGTACATCTTTGTTTTTGTCATTATATGACCAATGTGGTGAGAAGCTGGGAATCAGTTTATCAGATGATTCTTCTCATATTACTTCATGTAAGCATTGTAGTGTATAAAAATCTTCAAGATCTTGTAGTACCGATTGCATGTACCCTGCTTCTAGGTTCCACTTTCCTGTCTCATTTCCACCTCCACCCCTGAGTCACCCTACATTCCAACTCTATGGCTCCAACAAAACAGACTACCAAGAAAACAACTGGGATTAATGTGAAATACAAGCAAATACTGGCAGTGGATATATCTTGGAAGTGCTCTCAAACAGATGGCCCCATGCTAACAGTGGTTAGTGTCTCTTAATTGATCTGGTCACTCACACACATTAATCCACTCAACAGAGCACTGAAACCATGTAACTGAATCGACCCAACATGAGTCTTTTCCTTCCATTCTTTTGTTCTCAATGAACTAAACATTTATATTTTTCAGTTTTGCTCACTCTATCAAGATGGCAGTATCCTTTTTGAGTGCAACTTCTGTCCATGTGCAGCCTGTTCCATCTGCATTGAAGTGCCTAAAGCTTATCATATGGCAGTCTTGGACAATAAGGTATAATTTATATGCATCTCTTGCCATTTCAAAGCAGAGCAGCAATGCGATGCCACTGGGCCTTATTTCATATGTATATTTTGCATTCTCACACCCATGTTAGAAGCAACTTGGGCACCTAGACCACTCAAGTTGCCTTGGCTTTTCCCTTTTTGCTAGAAGATTCTTCAGTTTCCATAGTACATACTTTCTTTGTTTTAGAACATGATTTCTTATGATCCTTTTGGAACCAATTACACTCTTTACAATGTATGGACAGCTTCTTGCAGTTTTTGCTGAAGTGTCTAGTTCCTCCACAGTTGAAACAACTGGAGAAGCACTTCCTGGAGTGATTGAGTACATTGACCTCTTCTCTATCTAATTTCTATTTCAATAATGCATCTACATCTATTGTATTGGGATCTTGGTAGTTTTTGGAGGGTCTGACACTAGGGCAGAACATGGGGTTTTAGCCTTCCTAGTAAGGAAGTAAGTAGTCTTGGGTCACTCTCCTATTTCCAATACATTTTCCAGATAGGTATCTAGATCTTCTAGGCTTTAATTATCATTCATGATAATTCTATTGTAGGTTTCTTTAGGGATGTTCCTTTCCAGAATGTCAGTGGCATGAGAATCCAAGAGGTTGGCTTCCTTAGATAAGGCTTTGAAGTGATCTATGTAAGTCTTGATGTACATCCATCTATCACTAAGGGTATACCTATGATTCCATAACTTTTGTAGTGCCCAGTCTTCCTTGGCAATAGGGTGGTACTGTTTCTCAATGTTAGCCACTAAGGTTTTCCATTTGTACACCCATCCTTTCTCAAGGTGTGCATAGGTGAACATAAGACCAGTATTCCCTCTTAGATAAGAGAGGACAGCTATGACAGCTTCATAGGATTTCTCTGGTACTGAGTCAGAGTTTAACTATAGCTATGTTTTAATTTTCAGCCACCAGTCCTTAAACTTAGAAAGTTTGCCTTTAAATTCACCCAAATTGGTGAATATCTCAACTTTTTTAGAGATCCTTATGTTAGGGAGTGGTGGCATCAGTGGAGGTTATGGAGGTAGAATGGCATTTACTTTTGCTTCTAGATCCACTATGGCTTTGTTTACAGCATCAAATGTTGCAGTAAGAATAGTGAACTTGCTGGCATCATCAGGTGTGGCAAGTAGGTTATTAGAAAGAGTGGTAGGGTTAAACAGTGGGAGCACTATATTGGGTAGGTAACAAGAATAGATTTAGGCCAGACAATGAGAGAAAAGACTATAGATTTGTATAAATAAGAAAACAATTACTTAATGGAGTCCTGGAATCTTGGTATTGGAGTTTAGATCCCAATTTTGTACATCAGTATGATGAGGCTAATCAGTAGCGAAGCCTCTGGGTTGAAGCAGAGTTAAGGCACTATCAGGAGTTTCTAAAAGCAGTACAGAAGAGGAAGAGGAGGATTCAACTAAATAGGGATAGAGAGTGCTGTGTTCCTCTTGGTAAGTTTGTATGGTGTTACAGGTAAAAATTTGGCTGGCTAGAGTAAGAAGGGTTTGGAAGTTTATATTATTAAGTACCCAATTAGCCCACTCTGGTTTAGAGGGTATTGGTCCTGTTGGGTCTTCTCATATGGATGTGTCCCAACCTGCTGGGCCCCACTCATTTGTAGCTGTGTCCCAATCTGCATTGTCTCCTTTTACACATTCTATGGCATCAGATGGATTAGCTCATTCAGAGATGCAGAATTCAAAGCAGTGGGTGTTATATGCAATGTGAAAAACAAAGACTTCCCCTTTAGAAATGGTCCAGACAATAATAAAAATGAGGAAGGCAAGAATAGGGAGAAGGGTGAGATGGACAATGAAGGCAGAAGGTGGATTGACATAGAGGATGACTATAGTGATGATGATGAAGGTTTGGATAACGATACTCATTTCTTTGGTGAAGGTGGTTTATTGCATCGTTCAAGTTGATGGGCCCTCTTAAGTAGTTTTCTGTGTGAAGACTTAGGGTGAAAAGCAGTCTTAGTTTGGCATAGGAGGAGGTAGTCTTTGTGAAATTCAAACAAAGCTGGGTTGTGCAGCTTGAGGGAAGTGGATAAGGGTTTCTTTAGAGCCAGAACTGCTTACAAGAGAGGTTTTGGTGTATGGAGGTGAAGTGGCCAAGTTTAGATGAGGGTGGTGGCACAAAGATGGGTTCACTGGGTAGTGCAAATATGGATTTATTGGTACAAATGGATTGAGGAATTCAGAAGCAATGGAGGTGTAACTAATTAGTTGTATAATAACATGCAGGGACACAGAGTACACCTGAGGGCCATAAAGAAGATATGTGATGGTCAAGAGTGGAGGGAAAAGTGGGACTGTGTGAGGCTATGAGTGGAGATTAAGGAGGCTATGTGACATGCAGCTATGATTTGGTACAGCCTTCAGATAAGATCTGTTGATCTGTGTGCTAGTCATGTGACTTAGTTTAGGACAGGCTCCTAAAGGGCTTGTAGACAAGGTATGATGATCATGGTTTAGAGATAGGGGCTAGTAAGGAAAATGGCCATACCAAGTCAGGAAAAATAAGAAAAAATAGGGGGAAAATAGAGGGATTGTAACATTATCATTATGTTGGGACTCATCAAGAGTTGTTGTTTCTGTGAATGTAGGGCTTTCTATTTTTTCAATAATTAGTTGTGTGATATAATCATGTTTAGAGATATGAAAAGGAGAATTGGAATGGTTGAACAGAATTACACCAATTTCTCCCATATAATTGGCATCAATGACTCTGGCTATGCTGTCAATTTTATGCTTGAAGGTGAGACCTAAGTGAGGTGTAATTCTGCCATAAGTATCAAGAGGAAGCTGAATTTTGACATGAATAGAGATGAGAAGTTGATCATGGGTAGGGATGTTGAATTCAGCAGTGGAGTACAGGTCAAAGCCTTGTTATGCTTGACCCGAACGGGGACAAGTGAAGACCTGATGGGTGAAGATGATGGTCTTTCAAGAATATAAGTCAAAAGGTTTTCCTTAAATAAGGATGTTGAAGGTTTTCCAACTAAAACAATGGGCCACTACCACAAAGATAAGGCTTGGAGATTGATGACAGTAGCCATTAAGACATGGTTTAGATAAGAGTACTCACCCAAAAGTAGAGCGATGACTTATAGAAGTTTGAGAGACGAGGAGAGAGGAAAACAATATATTGGAGCTAGGAACTTAGGTGGGAGTAATTGGATGGAAGTGAATGAAAATGGAGAGAATAATTAGTCAGTGGAGTTAAAGATAGAAAGGAAGAGAACAATGCAATGGCATCACCAAGAGGATGACTAAGAAGAAAGAAAATGGCATTGACAAGAGAGTAAGCACAAATGACTAAGATAGGTAAAGGTGACTAATCAGATGGAAGAAAATGAAAACAATTAGTTAGTGGCATTGAAGATAGAAACAAAAGGACGATGCAACAGCATTAGCAAGAGCAAAAATGAGTAAGATTAGATGAGAAAAGAGGTTGACAAGGCTTGGTAGCCAAGGAGTGAGTACAAGTATCAGTGAGGTTGATCATCATCTGAAGAACAAGGAGTGCAAGAAAAGAAAGAAATGTAATAAGCCTACAGTAGATAAGGAGCCCTTTGAGGATAAGTGGGCATTGGCAGAGGTGAGCTGAACAAAAATAGATAAGGAGGAGGAACAAAGGACAAAGGTGGGAAAGATAGTGATACTTTCATTTAATTTATTGACTGTATCATTGTGATCTGGGTGACAAGAAAGAGTGTTGGTGCAACCATTTATGTTGTCAGGTTTATAAATTAGTGTATAGTTGAACTCCTAAAGGAGTTTGTGCCATTGCATCTGATGACCAGAGAGTGTTTGAGGCTTTTTCTAGTATTTGAGATTCTTATAATCTGTCCAAATCTCAAAGTTAGCCTTTTCAATGTAATAATGGTGCCACTCTGCAAGAGTGTGTATAATAGCAAGCAACTCCTTGTCATAGACTGGGTAATTGTGCTCAGTGGACGAAAAAGAGTGAGAAAGAAAAACACAAGGGCACTACAACTTATCCTTCCCTAGGACCAACAATACTGCACCAGTGACGATATCACTGGCATCTGTTTCAATACATATGTTCTTTGAGGAACTAGGAAATGCCAAGAGTGGTGCTATGGTGAACTGTTTTTTAAGCATATAAAATGCTATATGTTGAGCCTCCCCTCCAAATATATGGAACATTTTTCTTGATGAGATCATTGAGAGGGTGGGTGATTTGACTGAAACCCTTAATAAAGTAGTGATAATAATTACAGAGTTTGAGAAAAGATTGCAGTTATTTTAATTTGGTAGGTGCTGGCCAGTCAAGGATGGCGTTGACCTTCTTTGGTTGCATGCTGACACCATTCGCTGATACTATCATGCCTAAAAAGTTAGCTTTGTCAGTGTTAAATACATATTTTTCAGGTTTTGCATATAGGTTGTTTTTATAAAGCCTGCAGAGAACTTCCTTGATGACCTTGGAGTGTTCCTTGTTGGATTTATTTTTTGTGAAAACACACATACTGTCTAGGTAGATAATAACAATGGCATACATGTCATTGAAGATGTCATTCATCATCTGTTGGAATGTTGGTGGAGAATTAGTCATTCCAAAATACATAATGATGGGCTTGTAGATCCCAAGCAGCATTATGAACATGGCTTTCCACTCATTGTCTTCTTTGATATGGATGTTGTTGTAGTTCAGACGTAGGGAACCTGTTATAGTTCAGGATCTATACACTGCATTCTTGAATTTTCTTCACTCAATGTTCTTAACATATTTTCACTTTCGCAGTCACATGACCAAGTCACATGACTTTACCCCTTTCAGAGCACGTTACATTCTACTCTTCTTCATCACATGATCTCTGCACGTGACCTTGAGTCTAAACCCAGTCCAGACTCTCACCTTATCTATAAGATCATACCATACAGACATCTTGCCTTCTACATGTTTCCTTTATCTTGCTTCTTTACTTCTCTCACATTCTATATCTCACACTGGCCCTCAATCATTTAGGGCTCAGACGACCTACCCTAAAGCTCCTTAGTTTCCTATATATACCGTACCTACTCGTCATCTGTTCCCCAGTCCTATTCACTTGTATTCTCTCCCTCAAGGGTCTTTTACTTTTGAATACCACTCCTGATTCCTACCCAAGCAATTGCCATCTCATCCTTGTAATTGGATGCTCTTTGCATATGTTGTTGATATCCCATTCAAATATTTCATTGTCACCTTACACATACTCATTGACACACACTCTTAGACTGTCGTCTCTATATCTTTGCATGTCCAGCCTATTGTCTTAGGCTATCCTCACTCATAAAGGTTCTTGTCTGGTTTCAAAACTGGGTAAGAATCAAGTGAATAGAACTAAGGAAAAGTACAGAAGGGGATGTGGGTACTTATAGGTAATATGATGGTTTAGGATAGGCTCCTGTACTATAGGGCTGGTGTGGGATATAACTAAATAAAGAGTTCATAAGGTAACCATGAGGTATGACATATGTCGATGTCATAGTCTAGACTGATGATGTCATAAAGCTCCAGACCTATAATGACATCATGTGATGTGATGTGATAAGGTAAGATCTGTCCAATAAAATAAGATAGGATCATTTAGTGTATCATCATAGCTCATTCAATAACATTGGGCAGATGTTATTGATAAATCAATGGCTCAACAAGTTGACTGCAGCACGTATCACATTTGTATTACACTTGGCCCGGGTAGGGATGAGCGAAGACTCAAGGATGGAGGTTGGAAGCTCCAGATGCAGAGGTTTCTCCTAGGAGGCTTTCCTGGAGACAAGGGTCAAGGGTTTCTTGACAAGACAACAGCCCACTACCTATTGGTAAAGGTTGGAGACTATCGGCAATAGTTGATAGGTAAAAATGAGGAGCGCCAACTCAGAAGTACGATGAAGACTTAGAGAGGTCCAAGGGATACTTGGGCGGGTGCAGAGTAAGGCTAGGGACTCAGGTGGAATTGAGTAAGACTAGCATGGGGAATACAGGACAGTATTTGATGGGTTTATATACAAGCCAAAGGTGAAGATGACTAATCGGATGGAAATGAATGGAAATGGAGAGAATGATTAGTCAGCAGAGATAAAGAGATAAGGAGATAAGAGATACAACAGTGTCATATCTAAAGCGTAAGCAAGAATGAGTTAAAAGATAAGACCATGTAAGAGGTACTTGACGGGGCTTGAACAGCCAAGTACTAGTCCAAGGGAAGAAGGTTAGCATAGACGAGGACAAGTACATGTTTTGGTGAGGTCGGTCCTCATCCAACAAGGAAAAGAATAAAGTGTACAAAGAAAACGTAACATTACCCCTCTGCTATGCCCGAAACACCGGAGAAGGGTAGAGGTCCATGCCATCGTGGGGAAGGGCAGCAAATGAAATGATGACGAGGTAGTCAAAAGTCATGATAGGTGTAACCAGGGGAGCCGGTCATGTTTGCATAAGCAATATCATCGAAGACATCTTCATTGTCGAAGTGAGCAGAAGTAGGAGGAGATGGGAAGCAACGACGGTGACGAGGAATGGTGGCGTTGGTTGGAACCATCCAGTTGGAGCGAGGAGGGGGAACAGGGCAAGGTGTGGAAGGTGAACATCCCGATGAGGAGGAAGAGATGACGGCAGGAGGAGAACGGTGACGACGAGGGCATTGGGCTTGGGTATGATTGGGTGCGGGTTCACTGCAATAAGGACAGGTATACCACCTGCAGTTGACACGACAGTGTCCAAGGTGATGACATTCGAAGCAGGTCTCGCCGAAGTGAGGGTGATTATGGGGGAGAGGAGCATCAATGGGGACACTATTGATGGTGCCGTCGTGGCGGATTTTGACTCCAAAGTCGGCGCGATTGAGAAGAATTTGTTCTTCGGCAGTGATAGGAGACGATGAAGCCGATGGTGTAGACGAGGGGGGTTCGTAGACGTGAGCCTCTCAGGGAACGTAAGAGGGGATGCGACGTGGAAGGTCACGGGTAATCGTTTCATAGTGGAAACGATCAAGATCGATGGTGAAGGCGGGCATGCCTAATTGGTGAAGGAGTCGAGAAGACGCCTGTTCTAGGTTTTGGGAGATGGAGATGAGAGTGTTACGATGGCGGTCGAGACGTTGACTGCCTGCGGTCATACGGAGGAGATGGAGAAGATGATCAGTTTGCATGTTGATTTGGGAGGCAAGGAGGAGTGGGGAGTCAATGTCGAGATGGTGGTCTAACAGCAAGGCCATGTAGGGTTGATGTAGTAGATTCTGAGTGCGAGAGGCAGCTCGGTTAGTGAGTTCCTTGGAGTGGATTTGATGGGCAAACTGGGGAACATCGGAGGTGACAATGGTTGCGGGACGAGTGGTAATGGTGGGGGGAGATGGTGGTACCCAAGGGGTGGAACACCAGCTGGGAGTGGCGGTGGTGATGGACGTGGGCGAGGAGGTGTTATGAGAAGGAGAAAGCAAAGGAGGAGAGGAAATACAGTCAATAAGAGGTACAGAAGAAGGGGAGACTGAGCGAGATGAGGCAATGGAAGATATGTTGGTTTCAGTGAAAGGGGTGAATGGAACGAAAGACGGAGGGATGATGTTTCTTATAGTCCAGGAGAGTGGACTTTGCATGTTTCAAGTTCCGTTCAGAAACCCAAGAATCTTCTTTGGCGGTGTATCCCTTCCATCGGATAAGGAAGGAGCGGGAGGATGGGGAGCCGCGGTGGCGGAGAATCTTTTCAATTTCGTATTCTTCTTCCCCATCGATAAGGTCAGGTGGGGGTTGTGGGAAGTTCGGACTGTGGACGGGGTTTTTGTGATAGAGCGATAAGAGAGAAGCATAGAACGTGTTGTGAATTTTCCACATCTGTGGGAGTCGGAGTTGATAGGTGATAGGAGATAGGATCTTAGTGATAACGAAGGGTCCTTCACGTGTAGGGGTGAACTTGGGGTTAGCGACTGCTCGTTTGAGGTTTCTAGCTTCTAACCAGACTTTCTGTCCTTTGGTGAAAGGGGTGAAGTGACGGCGGGAGCGGGAAAACATGACTTGGTGGGCAAGTTCGTGGGAGGTGAGAGCTTCGTCTCGTGCGGCAGTGAGCTTCTTGATGTGAGTTTGTACGGCAGGGATAGCCGTAGCGGGGATTACCGTGGGAAGGGCTTGGGGTTCATATTCCATCATGAGATAGAATGGAGATTGTCCGGTGACAGAATGGGTGTGGTGGTTGTGAGCGAATTCTGCATGGGAGATGGAATCAGCCCATGTGATGGGTTGATCACCGCAGAAGATTTGAAGGTAGGTTTCAACCTCTTGGTTTATGCGTTCAGTCTCACCGTCAGTTTGAGGATGGTAAGCGGTGGACAGGGCGAGTTCATAGTTTAAGAGTTTGCCAAGAGCTTTGGCAAAGGCGGAGGTGAATTGTGGACCATGATTGGAGATAATTTTATCGTAGAGTCCAAAGCGGAGATAAACTTTGTGGAAAAAGAGGGAGGCGATTCCCTCTGCGGTGACAGTGGAGTAAGTAGGGCAAAGAATTACCCCCTTAGTAAGCCCATGGTCTACCACGACCAAAAGGGCATCAAAGCCAGACGAAGAGGGGAGACCAGTGATAAGATCGCAGGAGATCTGCTGGAAGGGACAAGAGGCGGTGGAGCAGATGGGAGTGAGTGGGGGTACAGTGGGGTGCGTGTTCGCCTTGTTCTGTTGACACGTGGCACAGCCTGTGACATAAGAGCGGATGAAAGAGGCAAGGCCGGGCCACCAGAATTCAGCAGAGATGAGTTGGTGAGTTTTAAGGTAACCAGGGTGACCAGCTGTTTCATGGTCATGGCAACGTTCAAGGATAGAGCGGCGTAGATTACCGCGAGGGGGAACATAGATGTGACCTTTGTAGGTCAGGGTACCAGACTCGTTCTGCCAGTTGGATAGGCGCGAGAACGGAAGGCAGACGGAGTGGTTTCCTCAATGGATCGGAGGGTATTGAGGGCGAGGGGGTCATCGGAGGACGCGGAGCGAATACGTTCACTAAGGGTGGTGTTGATCATGTTGACAAAAAGTGATGGGGGAAGTAGGGTGACACCGGAGTTATCCACGTCATCAGAGGGAACAAGGTCAGGGTGGCGAGAGAGAGCATCGGGACCAGCAAGGAGTTTACCAGGGACATGGACCATGGTAAGGTCAAAGTCGGCGAGGTCAAGGAGCCATCGAGCTTGTCGACGGTTCAAAGCTTGGGGTTGATGGAAGTACGTCAAGTTTTTGTGGTCAGTGAAGACCTGGACGGGTAAAGGAGAGCCATGGAGATATTGTTGCCATGATTTGAGGGCATGGATGACGGCAAGGAGTTCTCAATCATAAATGTCGTAGTTCCGCTCAGCAGCAGAGAAGGATTGGGAAAGGTACGAACAGGGATGCCAATTGCCATTGGCATCGGTTTGAAGGAGGATAGTGAAACCGGATGAGAGCTTGGACGAGTTAATCCTGCTTATCGGCAGGAGTGACGAGGGAACTGATAGAGATGACGGTTTGCGAGGTGGTGTCAATGACAACGACAAGTGAGATGGTACAAGTAGACGATGGTATTGAAACGAAGTAACGGCATAGCATCCAATAACGAGGATGAGACGGCACAATGCAAGGGTAGGGAAGAAGAGTAGTAGACAAAGTGTCCAGGCCCCCAAGGGAGAGTAGACAAGTGAATAGGACTAAGGAAAAGACGACGATAGAGAATGGTATATATATGATACTAGGGTGGTTTAGGGTAGGTCGTCTAAGTCCTAAATAATTGAGGGCCGGTGAGGGAAAGACAAAGATAAGGGGACATGAGGAAACAGCAAGAGAACCGTGAGGTGTGACATCATAGATAGATGAGAGTCTAGACTTGGTCTGGACTCGAGTCACGTGTTGTCTCACGGTCACATGTGAGGTCACGTGACAAGGAAGAGCGTAAAGTCATGTGATTCTAAAAGGGGTCAAGTCATGTGACTAGGTCACGTGACTGCGAAAGTGAAAAGTACTAAGTGCTATGAAGTGAATAAAATGAGAAAAACATAGCGTGAGGTCCAGAACTATAACAGATAGCACCCGAGGCATATTTGGATGCGTCAGTGGCGATGGCAAAGGGGGCGGAATGATTGGGAATGTGGAGGACAGGTTTTGATTGAAAGAGTTCTTTCAACTGGTTGATGGAAGATTGGCAGGAGGGACTCCAGGACCAAGCAAGGTTTTTCTTTGTAAGGTCGATGAGTGGGCGAGTGATGTTGGAGTAGTTGGGGATGAATCGATGGTAGAAGTTGGCAAAGCTGAGGAAGGATCAGACTTGTTTGACAGAGGAGGGGGTAGGCCAGAGGGAAATACCTTCTAGCTTCACAGGGTCCATGGTGAGTTGACCAGGTTTGACGATCATGTTATAGTTCAGGACCTTACGCTGCGTATTTTCACTTTTCTTCATCTTATCGGACTTAGTCGATTTTCACTTTCGCAGTCACGTGACCAAGTCACCTGACTTAACTCTCTTTAAGATCACG
>JBBPQR010000085.1:0-20338 GCA_038092615.1 Boletus sphaerocystis | reverse complement strand
GGCAGCCTCTCAGCATCATTTCATTATAGAAACTATAGACCGTACTCTTCGTGACCTACTAGATCAGCCCAATTGCCTATTTGGGGAATTACCATTTTATTTGGTGGAGATTTTAGACAAACTCTTCCTGTTATCCTACATGGTTCAAGAGAAGAAATTGTCCCTGCCACTCTCACCAACTCCAATCTTTGGCCAAGGATGAATATCCACTATCTTCATTAAAACATATGTCTAGGTCAAGATCCAGAATCTGATGAATGGGCACAGCAACTTCTGCAAATAGGTATCACAGATGGAGATGTGATTCTTCCTGAACACATGCGCTGCAGTGACACCATGGCATCCCTCATAAACTCTCTATATCTCAGCTTCTGGCTCAAAACCAGCACCTTCCTGATCAATACTTCCTGAATTGTACCATTCTCAGTCCTAGAAATGAACAGGTTCATGATGTCAATGCCACCATTCTAGACTCTGTTGCACCCCTGGAAAAGATCACATATCTCAGTGCAGACTCTGTGGTCGAGCAAGAGTATGAATGTATCCAACCAGAAGTTCTCAACACTTTCAGTCCTTCTGGATTTCCTCTTCACAAGCTGGAGCTTAAAATTGGTGCACCACTCATGCTTCTACGCAATCTGAATCCCATGAACGGTCTCTGCAATGGTACACACTTAAGGCTCCTTAGGTCTACTCGCCACATTCTAGAGTGTAGAGTGTTGGGTAGAGAGAATGCCAACAATGTGGTCTTTATTCCTCGCATGGCTCTTGACTCTGGTCTTCAAGATTCTCCTATTCCTTTCCACCACCTACAATTTCCTATCCATCTAGCCTATGCCATGACAATCAACAAATCACAAGGTCAGACTGTCAAGCATGTTGGGTTAAATTTGAGCTCTTCTGTTTTCTCTCATAGACAACTTTATGTGGCTTTATCACTTTGTACCCATCCTAGAAACATCAAAATTCTTTTTCCTCATGGTCAAGAAGATACTAAAGCTACTAATGTAGTTTGGACTGAAGTGTTTAGAAATTTGGATATTTGATATATAGATTTCTTTTTTGTTTGTCATACTATCTGCTGTGTTACTTGATTACTACATGAACCTGAATAAGTCTAAGTTATGAAAACTAAAAAACTAGTACTAGCATTATGTCAAAAAACTAGGATTAGCATTGTGTGACATTTGGGGCAAAGACCCAAAACCGAGCTCCACTAGTTCAATATTACTATAGGTTTGTTTGGACACAGATAAAGCTGTAATTATATATTTTTGGTGTTGTGAGACCTTGCCTATTATTTAATATACAAGCCACACAAGGCCGAGAGTGCCAAATACAATCCCAAACACCTTAGTTATATTATCCTACTGTATTGGTTTATAATCCTATAGATTAGTCATTTGGGATTGTATTCAGCACTCTCAGCCATACATGACTAATAGGCAAGGTCTCACAATAGTTTGATCAAGCCACACTTGGCCTGTGTGTAGTAAGACACCATATGAAATTGCAACTAGAAATATATATCCTAGTTATGATGAAATACAAATAACAAGAGCTTCTTTTCACTCATCCTTATCTCCTCTGTGTGACACTTGCCTAGACATATGTGTATATACTGCTTTGTCATTACATTAATTGACATGACATAGGCCTATGTACTAGGAGTAATTGCAGAAGTTACTCACTTCATTTGCATCAAGTCATGTTTCTGAAATTGCTCTAGTTTGACAATGTTTTTGTCCAGTATAACTGAACATTCTCACTAAACTAGTCAGGAAACACCTGCAAGCACTTAGCTAGGAAATCACTACCCAAGGTGACCAAACAAACTGAATACCCTAGCCATACTTTTCCTAAAAAAGCAAGCCACCTGTATTCTTAATCTACGATGTATATGCATATTTGAAAGGAGTATCAAGAGATTAAACACACTGCTCTACACCTCTAGTAAATGAACCATATTGAAAAGCCTGCTGGTTTCAAACACCTGAGTGAACCTGTGATACATGAAGTATATTCTTCCCTGAACATTAGCTACCCACTCATCCTATACTGGCTTACCCATTACTCCACCCCTTCCAGGCAGCCTACTTTCTAAAATACCTGTTTAACAGCACTTGCATGCAGTGAAACCGGACGAGAACCTTATTGAGAGAGTAGAACCTTCTGTCAAATGGTAGGTTGTATGATTGAAGAGATGGAGACAATTTGTTTTCAACGGTGAAGTTATTGAGTAGTAAATGCACAAGGAATGTAGAGAGCATCCAATGACAGGGATGAAACGGCAAAGTACTTGGGTAGTGAAAAGGAAACAAGAGTGGTATTCAAATGTGTAAGGCCACCGAGGGAGAGAATACAAGTGAATAGGGCTGAGGGACAGACAACATAGAGGTACAGTTTATATATGTAAGTAAGGGGCTTTAGGGTAGGTTGTCTGAGTCCTAATCAATTGAGGGCCAGTGTGAAAGATAGAAGAAAAGAAGTAAGATAGGGAATGTGCATAGAAAGCAAGGTGTCCGTATGGTATGACCTCATAGATAGGGTGAGAGTCTGGACTAGGTCTAGACTTGAGGTCACATGGTCCCCATGGTCATGTGCAGAGATCACATGACAAAGAAAAGCAGAATGTCACATGATTGGAAAAGAGGTAAAGTCATATGTCTGTGAAAGTGAGAATATGTCAAGTACAATGATTGAAGAAAAATGAAAACATAGTGTGAGGTCCTGAACTATAACACTACCCCCCATTCACTAGCTTCGAGATCCAGTCTCAAATTGGTGAATTCCGAATAGGAGGGGCTGAACGGAGAGAAGAGAGACTTGAATTGGTCTGGAGATATCCCACGGATAGGGTGTGAAGCCACAGGATGAGCTGTGTGAAAGTCGTTTATAATGTCTTGAGCGTGTTTGAGATTAATGGCAGGTTCCCAGGTACAATCCACCTCATCCCATCCTTTTCAATAGATGAGGTATTGTAGTTTTCTGTGGTAGAGGCGTGATTGGATGATATAGTCCACTTTGTATTCTTTATGATGATCTTCTGTCATAAAAACAGTGTCAGGTTTGTAAATATTTTGCCTGGCTAGCAGGGCTTTATAGGGTTTTATGCAGGAAATATCAATGGTAGGATGGATGGAAATGGAAGATGGAAGGACGAGGGTAATGGAATTAGGGAGGATGGTGGAGATATGATAGGGGCCAATGAATTTTTGTGTTAATTTACGAGCTGAGTAAGGGAGAGAGAGATGATCCGTGAATAGCCACACAAGATCACCAATTGAATATGTAAGAGTGGTGGAGTATTTGGATTCTTGTGCATGTGACATCCAGTCACATGTTCTCTGAAGCATTGCTTTGATTTTGTTATGGGAGTGACTGAGTTTTTAGTGAACGACCCCCTAGGAGTTGTAGTGGATGCTGTGGGTTCTGATCCCATATGAGGTGAATAGTTACGTGTGACTGAGAACAGTGAGGTGCTGGTTGCCATTATGATAGTGTTATTGTATGCGAATTGGGCCATCTTTAACATTGATGCCCAAGAATTCTACAGATGATACGCCATTGATAGCTTCTGCTGTATGCTGAGGACTTTGCATAACTCTCTTGTGAACTCTGAGACAAATTGCAGTCCCCTATCAGACAAAATAGTGTTAGAGTGTCTGTGGAGACACCATACATGGTCTCTAAATAAAGAAGCTAAGTTCAAGGAAGAAGTGGTTTTCATGCAAGGGAAAAGTATGATTTCTTTAGAAAAACAATCCATGATGACCCCTATAGAATCAAAACCATTGAAAAGAGGAAGTCTGATGACAAAGTCAATAGAAATGTCCTCCCAGGGGTGGGGAGCAACAGGAAGAGGAAGAAGTTTTCCTGCTGGTGGCTTTGATGAACCCTTTGTAAGAGAGCACACCTGGCAGTGTTCAATGTAAGTAGAAATGTCTTTGGCAGTGTTGGGCTATTAGTAAAACTTTTTAATGAAATCAATGGTACAGTCGCAGCCGGGGTGACCAGTGACTGGAAAAATTGTGAAAAATAGAAATGAGTTCATTTCAGAGAGAAGGGGGCACGAAAACAATGCTACTCGAATTTCTGAAAAGTCTGTCCGTTGTGTAGTATTTGTATTAATTAACTGCATCAACATTTAACCTAGAGGATTCCATGCATAATTTAGTTTCAAAGTTCAGGACAAGAGACGTGAAAGAGATGGCCTGAACTCCAGTGGAGCCAAACTCTTTATCATTTCATTCTGGCTCATCAAGAGTCTTCATTTCTAAAAGTGTGGGGTTTTTTTATTTTTTCAATAATTAGTTAAGCAATGTGATCAAATTGGAAGATGTGGAAAGGAGAATCAGAATGGTTGAAGAGAATTACACCAATTTCTCCCCTATAATCAGCATCAATGACTCCGGCCATGATGTCAATTTTATGCTTGAAAGCAAGGCCTGAACATGGTGCAATTCTCCCATAGGTTCCAATTGAGAGCTAGATCTTAACATAGGTGGGGATGAGTTTCTGATTGTGGGTGAGGATGTCAAGATTAATAGTGGAGTACAGGTCAACACCTGCAGCAGAAGAAGAGCCCTTCAAGGGTAAGCATACATCAGGGGATGTTAGTTCAACAGGAATAGATAAGGAAGATGCACGAAAAACATTAGAAGGAAAGATGGTGATGTTCTTGTTTAATTTATTAATGGTGTCACCATAGTCAGGGCAACAAGAGAGGGCATCGGCACGTTCATTCGTGTTGCCAGATTTGTAAATGAGTGTGTAGTTGAACTCTTGAAGGAGTTCATGCCATTGTGTCTGGCAACCAGAAAGTGTTTGAGGCTTTTTCCAGTATTCAAGATTTTTGTGATCTGTCCAAATCTTGAAGTTAGCCTTTCCAATGAGATAATAACGCCACTCCTCGAGAGCGTATATAATAGCCAGCAACTCCTTTTTGTAGATTGGGTAGTTACACTCGGTGGAAAAAAAAGAGTGAAAAAGGAAAGTGCAAGAGCACCATAGTTTATCCTCCCCTAGGACTGATAACACTGTGCCAGTGGCAATATCACTAGCGTCTGTTTCAATGTGCATGTCCTTGGTGGAATTGGAAAAAGCCAGAAGTAGTGTGGTGGTGAATTGTTTTTTGAGCATATCAAACACTTTTTGCTGTGCCTCCCCCTACACGTAAGGTACATTTTTCTTAGTGAGGTCATTAAGGGGGCAAGCAATCTGTCCAAAACCGTTAATGAAATGATAATAATAATTACAAAGTCTAAGGAAAGATTAAAGTTGTTTTAGTTTGGTAGGTGCTGGCCAGTCAAGGATGGCATCGACCTTTTTCAGTTGCATACTGACACTGTCAGTGGAAACAGTCATGCCTAGAAAGTCAACTTTGTTAGCATTAAATACACATTTTGGGGTTTTGCATAAAGGTCATTCTCGCGAAGCCTGTGGAGAACTTCCTTGATGACCTCGGAATGTTCTTCATCAGATTTGTTGTTTGTAAAAATAACATATCATTAAGGTAGACGATGATGACAGTGTACATGTTGTTGAAGATGTTGTTCAATCATCTGCTGGAAAGTTGAAGGAGAGTTAGTTATTCCAAAGTACATAACGACTGGTTCGTATGCTCCAAGCAGTGTTACAAATGCTGCTTTCCATTCATCACCTTCTTTGATGTGGACATTATTATAGCCTCATCACAGATCTAGGCAAGTGAATTTATCCATACCCTTAAGGCAATTGATGAGAGAAGAAATGAGAGGAAGAGGGTAAGAGTTCTTTATAGTGCCCTTGTTTAAATACCTGTAGTCTATGACAAGGCGTTTTTCGCCTGTCTTCTTGGGAATAAAAAAGACTGGAGCCATTTGAGGAGATTTGGAGAGGTGGATGTAGCCCTTCTCTTGCTCTGAAGCTATAAAATTATGAACTTCATCAAGTTCAGCATCAGAGAGAGGGATTACCCAACTCTTTTTGGGTACAAAGTTGGGTTTTAAATTGATGGTGTGGTCCCAGGGTTTGCAAACTGGCATTTATTTTGATTTCTCTTTGCTAAAAATGTCAAGAAATTCATGATATTGTGAAGGTACCTTTTCAGCAAGGCCCTCCTTGATGGATCATATAGAGGCATTCCAAATGCCATGAATGAGTTTTGCTGCATTGATTGTAACACAGTTATGAGTGCAGTGACAGAAGTTGATCATTTTTTCAACCTAGTCGATGAGGGGGTTATGGCATTTAAACCAATTGTAGCCTAAATAAATTTTGTGAGTTCCCAAATTCATAACCAAGGCGTTGACGCCTTCAGAATGTCCCTGATAAGATAATACGAAGGAAACATAATCAGTAATGTTGCCATGTGATGATGTCAAGCCATTGGCATTAGAAATGGAACAAGGGAAAGATAATTTTTTGGTTGGAATACCGAGTAACTGTACTCATTTTTTTGTCTATGAAAGTTTGGCAGGCACCAGAATCAAGTAGAGCTTTTTCCAATATTTTTTTGCCATCTTGCTTCAATTTTGTAATAGATGTTGGTGGTGATTTCAAATTCATCACCATCAGGGATGATCCTAAGGTTAAGATTAGTAGGGGAGGATTTTAAAGACACAAAAGATTTGATGGAAGATTTTTTATTTTTACCAGGAGGATTAAGCACACTTCGTTTTACTTCTGGTGCAGCGCTCAAGTGAGACGCTCCTTCAGAAGGCATAAGAGAACTAGATGAAACAGAATTCAATGAGTCTACATCAATAACCTCGCCGTCCATCTTCCCTAAGACTGCAAAACAATTATGAGAACAAGAAAGTATAAAAGAAGAAATATTGTCCTTAGCCAAGTGAAAACCTCCCAGGTTCACTCAGCTTGGCCTTTTTCCTTAAGTCCATCAGCAGCCAGCTGCTGGGCTTGTGCTGTAAACATGTTGAAGTAGAATGCTTTCACTTCCTCTGTCTGCCATGGCAGAGCAGATGAGAGCGCTGGCAAAAGCACAGAAGAGGACAGGATGGGGGTGATGTTAGTAGTGGGGGCAAGTTCAATCTCACAGAGGTTAGAGCATGGTGGAAGGAAATGAGTTTTACCCGTGGTAGGGTCAAAAACAGAACGGCCACATAGTTTCTGAGGCTTCTTGCAATTGTGAGAGAGGTGGCCAATTTCTTTGCAATTGTAACACTTGCATGTTTCCATTGTTGACTGGACCGCATGTGTGTCCATGGGAGCCCCTCGTCCAGGTTGGAGGCCGACCTCTGTATAATGAGGCTTAGTGTCCTGTCGAAGGGGCAGGAGCTTCTTTCAAGATGTATGTTGGTGAACTTCTTTCCCAACTCTATTGCCTCTGTTTGCCATGTTGCAAGGTCGTCCACTAATGCTGGTTTGTGGATGGACAACTGGAAGTACATGTTGTAGTCCAGTTTCTTCTTATACATCCGGAATGCATTGGTAGCAACAGTGGAGATACTCGCATCAATCCTATGAAGCTTGAATTGCTGTGTGAACACCTTGATGGGCATAGACCCTTGGCGCAACTCCATAAATTTTGTATAAGCCTTCTTCTTTAGGACGTCAATCCTAAAGAATTTCTCAACTTCTTTTTTGAGGTCAGCCCAGGCAGGCCATCCTTTGGTGTTGTTAATAGCCACCTGGTACTTTTCCATGGTGACCCAGGCAAAGGTTTTGGCTCAGCCAGTCATGCAGAGTAGGACCATGGCAGACTTTTGTCGATTGTTTAGCGTATCATGACACTGGATCCATGTTTCTATTTTGGTCCACCATGCATGGTAGGTGGACCAGTTACCATCCTAGTAGCCTGGTTCAGCGATTAATTTGGCAGAAACGAGGAGGAGGGAGTGGTGGTGGATTGCTGAAGTGATAGTGATGTTTGCAGCAGTTGCTGCATTTGCTACATTGCATTCAAGAAATCTTGCCAGGTAGGCACAGTGGGGGCAGCTCTGGATATTCTGGTGGGTGATGGTGGGAGAGACAGAGATGAGAGATGAGGGGATAAAAGTGCAGAATTTATTGAAGGAATTGGAATGGGCAACACAGGAGAGAGCAGGGCTGGAGAGTGAATACTTCGTGGTGACCTGCTTCCACTGGGCAAATATATCTTGGGTGATGGGCCTTTTTAACATGAGGCTGGCGTTGGTGACGTGCAGGAGTGGGCTTGACTGCAGGGACAGGAGTTGGGGTGTGTGGGTGAGCAGGTTCTGGTGCTAGAATGAGCATAGGAGCATCAAGGTCTTCAAGGTCTTCAAAGTGGATGTGAGAATGGTACATGAGATCAAAGTTGTCAGCTGGAGGTTGATTGTTTGGGTTGAAGTTGTCGGGGATATTGTCAATAGTCAGGACTGGAGGTGGTGTGGCTTGGCGGAAGTTGCGGTAGAATTCAAGTGTGTTATATTCCTAACAATGTTTGATGCAGTACAGAAAGTGAGTTCTCATAAGAAGACATGGAAGGGCAACTAGCGGGGTTGGGCTTCACAAGAGTCTGATTCAAGTGAAATTAGACAAGAACCTTATTGAGAGAGTAGAACCTTCTGTCAAATGGTAGGTTGTACAATTGAAGAGATAGAGACAATTTGTTGATGACAGATGTCAATGATAATGTATACAGCAATGGTGAAGTTATTGAATGGTAAATGCACAAGGAATGTAGAGAGCATCTGATGACAAGGATGAAATGGCAAAGTACCTGGGTAGTTGAAAGGAAACAAGAGTGGTATTCAAATGTGTAAGGCCTTCAAGGGAGAGAATACAAGTAAATAGGACTGTGTTGTGATTTAACCTTATCACTACGATATGGTTAAACTAGACTGATGCATAGCTTACGCTTATGCAACATCAAACATTACTAATCATTTATTAGTCACTGATCAGTCTAGACTTGCCCATAGATTATTTAATTTAACTATGTGATTTTATCTATCACATGAGGCACTTACACTATTCATATTGGTCATATTGATACGATCCCATTATATCTTTCTTACTCATCATTTGAGTCTTTATTTCCATTGGATAGTATCTTTATTATAGATAAGAGCATTATCTGCTATTCACTAGAATACCTAAGAATATTCTAGGAATGTACATAGATACAAACATCTCTGTACGTATTTAAGGGGAGCCCTTATGGCTCATCTTATCTTAACAAGTTATCTTTTGATTTGTTCTATCTGCTCTCTAAAGCAAAACACTTGGTTCCACCAATGTTTCACCTATCCCAAGTGAGTGTTCCCACTTGAGACTATCTATTACTCCTCTTTCCCTTGCATAACACTTCAAGGTACATTTTTGTACTTCAAAATGTTATAAGCCCCACCTAAACAAGTGGAGTTCGTCTTTTGATATCACAATGCCTCCCATCGTTTCGCATGGTAAACGTTGGTTCATGACCATGATCCAAGACGTCCTGGTCACCTTTCTATTCATTTATCAGGCAATCAGAGTTGGTAATACCATTGTCAACACAGACAATACAGTAATCTTCACATTCCCAGGTGGCATTCTGATGTTCTTCTTTATGCTAGAAACTTTTCACATTGTTTTCGAGCTTACATCAGAAACTGATTATTACCTTCTCAATCTTACATTCAGGAACTGCCCTATCAATGTAAGTACTGAGAGGAGACCCATGCCACCTCACCAATCCAATCCTGGTTCCCAGCCATGTCCTCATCATCCTTCTTATCATTCTTATCATCCTAATCATTCTCTAACTCCTTTTCCACCACAATAACCTAGAACTCCTCCCTAGGTTATACCTGAGATCATTTGCTGTTTTATAACCTATACTTCGATGGTTACTCCAGGAGTTCCTCTACAAATCCCTTGTACAATTTGCAACGGCGCAATTGAACAAGGAGAAGTCCATCGTCATGATGAGAATGACTATCTGAGAACTGATTCTCAGAGACTAAGTGATCATAATGATCCTTTCATTACTTTTAGAGTTATTTCTTTACCTTCTTCACCTGGCTCTTACTTCCTCACTCTATCCCACATCGAAAGAGCTTCATTCAGACTCCCAAGATTGCCCTCATCCATGCTCAACAACAGCCCTCCTTATCTCCCTATTCCACCTCCTTCATTCATCGACTCTCTCATCAATGAACTCACTAATCTATCAGTTGCCCAACCTTGCTCATCCTCCCTCTCATTCTCCTCTCCCACTCGGAGAACACTTCCAACTAGACTCTAAAGAAGTCCAATAGCTCATCAATAGGAAATACATCATTCCTCGTCTCGACCAACCACCCATGCTTTGCAACGATCATCTGTTGAGTCCCATGGATCATGCCCTGGTCAAGGGATCACTTCCAGTCCTTTAGCCAAAGCCAGTCAAAGTGATTGGCATTCAGAAAATGATTGATCTTCTGGGAGTGGACATTCTGGATCTGGAGAGAGGCAAGTACATAGTTTCCCATCATCCAGAGGACATGCAGTACCCCTGGATGGAGGACGCATTTCTAGGTGCCAACATTATCAATAGGAACACAGAGAGCGAGTGGATAACACTCAACGAAGACAATCAGGAGATTTAGGACATTCATTTGGAGCACTTCATGTTCCATCCACCCCCGTCTCTAACATTGCTTCTGACTCAGCACAGTCACTACATGGCGGTGGAAGTGTCACTCAATATTAGGGTGACGAAACTGGTAGCTCTCATTTGGTTCCAACATCAGACCTTACTTCTCAATCTTAGAGAAGTGGAGATTTCCCCTCAATAGGTAATTCCCTTCAGGCTTCACCTGAAGAAGACTCACCTAAATCACCTTATGGTTTGGAGACAACCCATCAATGGCCTTTGGTATCTCAATAAAACCGTTGGCCAATACCTCAAGGGAGCTGAATGGGCTTTTTCAGTTCGCACTTACGACGAGACCCACAACCTCCACATCCATGACCAAGGATTTGACATCTTACATCATGACTGTTATAGTTCAGGACCCATATGCTACGCTTTTCATTTTCTTCACCTAATCGTACTTAACAACTTTCACTTTCGCAGTCACGTGACCAAGTCACCTGACTTACCCCTTTTTCAGATCACGTGACATTCCGCTCTTCTTCGTCACATGACCTCCCATGTGACCATGAGACAACACGTGACTCGAGTCTAGACCTGGTCCAGACTCTCGTCTTATCTATGATGTCACGCCTCACGGTTACCTTGCGTTTCCCTCATGTTTCCTTATCATTAACGTTCCCTCACCGGCCCTCAAGTATTTAGGACTCAGACGACCTACCCTAAACCATCCTAATATCATATATATACCGGTCCCTCTCATCATCTTTTCCTTAGTCCTATTCACTTGTCTACTCTCCACTTGGGGCCTGGACTCTTGATTACTACTCCTCTCCCTACCATTGCACTTTGCCGCCTCATCCTCATAAACGGATGCTACGTCGTTATCTTGTCTCATTACCAATAAACACGTTTACCGTCACTCTTGTCGTCATTGTCGACACTCGTCTCCAATCCGTTGTCTCTATTCAAACACTCGTCTGACCTATAAACTAGGTCTTCCTCGTTTTAGTTCAAGTCCCGTTACAATGACCTCTTTTCACCTTCCAATTATCCCATCTTCCTTTTCAAAGTGATGACTCCTGTATTCCGGGCTGAACAATCCATCGACCTCTATGAGATCTTTGAGAAATATTGAGCACTGCTTTCTCAATTGGAGCAGAAATTTTTTGGAATAAGTATACAGACCTGGAATTAACTTTATGATTTCCAGGCTAGAATTTCTTTCTATTCAGGCGAGTCGCAACACATTTATGAATGTGACAAAGTTCTTCTTGAAAAGGTTATCCCTATCTAAAGACTAATTCGCTCTTTTGAAGATTCGCCAGAACAATTAAATGATGTCTATGATATCCTGGCAGAGACTAACCAAAGACAAAAAAGAAGAGCTGCTGAGGAGGGCAAGCAACAATGAAGAACTCGCCGCCATGTGTAGAAGTGGACTTCATCTTTCTTCTTCCGTCCCTCTTACTTGGCCTTGTCGTCATACTTGTGATCGTTGTTATATTTTTGAAATATCTGACCCTCACTTATCCTTTGCTGCCATGAACGCCTGGAGTAATCCAGAGACTTTAGATGTACCATACCATTCATGCGCACAAAGAGAAATCTTAATAGAAAAGGGACTTATGTCAGACAGGTACATGACAAATCCTTATTACTTCAATACATTATGTTTTGAATCTTTCTCATGGATGCCATTACCTACACATTACATAGAGAAACCTTATGAAGGTCCCTGGTTGAAAATAGAGTGAAAGCTTTATTGGAACCGAAAATCCCAGGAGTCCCTTGGACATAATTGGAAGCTTCGCTATTTTTGTTCCTAGACAATTACACACCGGAGACCTAGACAATCTCCAAGGACACAACCAGGGACACAAGGATAAGGCACAGGAACAGGATTAGGACATGCAGGCAACACACAATTCTCACTTCTTCAATATGTATTTGATATTCTGATTGCTGATGAAGGCTTCATAGACATTCTTCTTTTCTAAATGGCCGCTCTTACTACCTCCACCAACTTTAAAGTCGACAACACCATTCTTAATCACATCCCTGTCCTCAAAGGACAGTCCAATTATCCTATCTGGTCCCAACATCTTCAATCGGTTCTTCAATCTCTATTAGTCTGGGGATTCATTGATGGATCTATCGCTCACAACACTACTCTCAGAGCAGATCAACCCAAATGGATCATCATCGATAAAAGGGTTTGTGGCATTCTTGCTAACACCCTTGAAGATCAGTTTCTCCATTTGGTCTCTTATGAGTACCCTACTACTCCCACTACACATCCCTCAGTTATGAAAGCACTTTGGGACAAATTATTGAGCCTCTTCGGTTCTAAAGGTCTGTCTGGTCAATTCTATCTATTTCATCAGATCCTTAACTCCGGGATTAACCTGAGAAATGCTCAAATGAGCATCAGCAAGGTTACATCCTTGTTCGATCAATTGAGCTCAGCTGGTTTAAGGCTATCAGACTCATTTCAAGCGATGTTTATTCTTCTGGGTCTTTCTGACTCTTTCTTTTCCTTCGCTTCTGTTGTCGCACAAACCACTCCTGCCTCTGATTTTTCAGTGGACAACATTACTAAAAATATTCTTTCTGAAGTTTCTCTTAGACAAACTCGAGGTGGTTTAGCTTCCCACATTAACTTTGCAGAGAATGACAATGTAAGCACTCCTTCCACCCATTATACTGCTGTGATTCGCAAAGGCTCATCTAAATCTAATCAGTGGAGACATCCTCAGGGACAATTCAACAATCAACAGAATCATACAGATCCTTCGGGATCTGGTACCTCTGGAGGAGTACACCTTGGGGTTAACAAAAAAACCCTACCAAGGCAAAGCTAACTTTCAGAAGAACCAAAACCACAATGGTTTCAAGATGTGTCAAAAGAAAAAAGATGCCAAAGGAAAAGGAATGGCCTCTCAAACCAACATAGTCCAGGAAGAAGGTTTTATTTATGAAGTTACTATGGATAAACTGGTACTAAATGAAGTACCAGAGGATCAGACCAACATCATCACCGACGATGACCACCTCTTCTCATGGGATGAGATGGGATCTGAGAATCCCAAATGGGATCAGAATGAAGAAAGTAATATGGATGTAGAGAAAACTGTGCAAATTGAAGAAACCGATGATATGGGTATGGATCATGCGAATAGTTTCTTTCAGTGTCGCTCCTCTTTCTAAAGTCTCAGGCTCAGAAGCTAAACCATCTGAGAGATGAGAACTGTTGCCCTTGCAATGAGACCCTTTACCACTTTCAAAGTGAGACACGAAAGAAAAGAAGAATAAGAAGAACAAAATTATTCTATCTTTAGGAGGTTTAGTTTTGAGCAATGCTCATTTTAATATTTTGAATTCCACTCTTCCACCTACTCCCTACACACAAACCAAAGAGTTTCACTCTTTCACCCTCATATTTTCTACTTTACAACGAGAGAAGAATCAACATGGTAGAGATTACTTACCCGAAAGGAGAACACACGAAGGAAATATTCCTATACATGATAGTGGTGGCACATATAGAGCAACTGATCTGGATATGGACATGTTCTATGATGAGGAATCCAACCAATACCTTTGCTACTATATCGAAGCAAATACGCTGCAGAGTAATAAGAAGTCTGCCTTCAGCAGATCTCATTGGATGATTGACAGCAGATATACAGACCATTTATCCCCATTTATTGAAGATTTCGTACATCTAGGCACAGAAGTACGTCAAGCTTCTGTAGCTAATGGATCCAAGGTATCCATGCACAGACCTGGAACTATACTCATCCAATAGATCAATGGAGGATTCACTCCTCCTACAGTTTGTCTTGAAGAAGTTTGGTATGCACCTGACTCTGCTCATAGATTACTTTCAGTACCTTCACTTACCAACCATGGCTATCGCTGTGAGATCAACAGTTCTGGATCATATATCTGGGATAAGAGGCCATGCACATACCCACTTATCCAGTGTTCCATCTCTCACACCTCCTTCCTCTGACTCCCCTTGTAAGGGTTGTTCTCTAGGAAAAATGCCAGATCGCTCATTCACAGCTTCCGATAAATGGACTACTTGTCCTTTTGCTCTAGTTCATACCAATCTTATGGGTTCTTTTCCAATTGAACCTCGCTCTCACGCCAGGTTTGTCCTCACTTTTATTAACAATTATTCTAGGTACGCCTTACTTTCCTTCTTGCGGGCCAAGTTGGATTGTTTGTCTAATTTCCATAACATGGTCTCTTAGGCTGAGACTTTCACTGGTCATATGCTCACCTCCATATGTTCGAATCGTGGGGGGGAATTCATGTCTCATGAGTTTCAGACATTCCTCACTTTCCAAGGCATCACTCACCAGACCTCCATCCCTCACACACCTCAGCAAAACGGTAGAGCTGAGAGATTCAATAGAACCATTATGGAAAAGGCAGAAGCAATGCATCAGTATGCTTGCCTTCCTAAAGCATTCTGGCAAGATGCTGTAGAGACATCAGTACATTTGTACAATAGACAACCCATGTGTCATCATGATTGGAAAACTCCCATAGAAATATTCAATGGGAAGAAACCTGATGCATCTTACTTCAGAGTATTTGGATGTCAAGCTTATGTCTTCATTCCTCCAGAGCAACAGCAAGACAAACCGTCTCCCAAATCTGAGGAAATGACATTCATAGGGTATGAACCAAACACCAAAGGTTGGCGCTTTTGGTCAAAACAAAAACATAGAGTTGTTGTTGCTACTAATGCCACTTTCGATGAAAACTATTTTCCACATTGTTCCAGAGACCAAGTCGATGGACCTGCCCCTATTCCTATCAACAATAACAGGGAAAATGATGAAATTCAGGATCAACCAGACCCTGAAACTCCTATATGTCATGTTTACATACCAACTGCTATCCCTCGTGGAAATTCTCCTGATCAAAATCAATAGATACCTTCACAAACACCACCAAGATCTGAATCTCCACTTTATTTCAGTCCTGAATCAAGTCCAAGTCCTCCACCTCCGAGAATGCCCTTTACACCAACATCACCTGGTGTAAGGAGACCTAAACTGGACATAGAACATAGAAGTGATATTGAGGATCATCACCAACACAAACAATTCCTTGTATCTGATTCATCTTCTTCACCTACTGACGAAGATCACTGGTTAGTACCCGCTCCAATATCTCCAGTTTGGATGCCACCCAGACAATGTTCTGGAGAAACACTACCAGAATTTCGCATTTGTCCTCATTAGTATCATTCCACTTGTGATGAGAGATCTTCATTTAGACCTCCTCTTGAGCAATGCAGATCTAATCGTGTTCCTCAACCTTGCATATTGCCAGATAATATGTATGGTAACTGATCAGCAGTCAAGATTGAGCGAGATATTAGAGCAGGACTAACACCAATTCAGGAGGAGTCTCGATCCAGAGCTGAATCACTGATTCAAGCAGATCTTGTTCAAGAAGAACAGAGACCCACTAACGACAGTGAGAATCTTGGTGAAATATATAGCACAAAATGGATGCAACACTACTTTGCACAATGGAGAATGGTTAGTACCAAAGCAATACCAAGATATAGCTAAGCTTCCTCAAGATCAACAAATTGCTTTGTATGACACAGCTAAAGATGAAATAAAATCTTTACATGAACGAAAGAAAGGTATGGAAACTTGTTGATCTTCCTAAAGGAAGACAACCTATCAAAGGGAGATGGGTATTTGCCATACGCCCTGGCAATCGAGTCAAAGCTCATTTTTTTACTAAAGGTTTTACTCAAATCTTTGGAATAGATTATGAAGAAACCTTTTCTCCTGTTGCAAGATTTGAAACAGTGAGACTGGTTCTTGCACTAGCAGCACTTCACGATTGGGAAATCAAAGCGCTAAACTTTAAAACCACCTTTCTTTTTGGCAAGCTAGATGAAGAAATCTATATGGTGCAACCAGAAGGCTTCGTAATCAAGGGCCAGGAACAAAAGGTCTATCATTTACAAAAGGCCATTTATGGTCTTAAACAAGCAGCCCTTCAATGGAATAAACTGCTTCATTAAAGCCTTGTCTCCTTCGGATTCAAGAGATGTACCTCTGATTCAGGAGTTTATGTCAAGTTCATTGGAAAAGACATTATTATTATTATCATTTATGTTGATGATGCTCTCTCTCTTGGTAGCAACAAAGCGCAAGTCCTTTCTCACAAAAAGAAGTTCATGCAGAAATGGAAATCTAAAGATCTTGGCGAAGCCAAAGAATACCTGAGAATGCATATCACCAGAGACAGATCTAAACGATCTCTTATCTTTGATTAAAACAAATACACTTCTAAAGTTGTAAAGTGATTTGGTCAAGAGAATTGTAAAGAAACAAATGTTCCTCTACCTACCGGTTACATACTGAGACCAAATGAAGGAAAAGAAAATCCTTTTTTACGCAGTCGTTATCAATCGGTTATTGGATCCTTGCTTTACATCATGCTTGGAACCAGACTAAACATTGCATATGCTGTTATCAAAATGTTGCAATATTCCTCTAATCCTTCAGAAGAACATTACCAGAAAGTGATCCAAATTGTTCGCTATCTATCACACTCTGAGACTTTGCGTATCAAATACACAGCAACAGGTAACAATTCCAGTCTCATTGCTTACTCTAATACAGATTGGGCAGGAGATGTTGAAACTTTTCGTTCAACAACCGGATATACTATGTTTCTTGCAAATGGAATTGTCTCTTGGTTGTTCAGACAACAAAAGCATATCTGGCTTTCATCTACAGAAGCTGAGTATTGTGGAATGACAGAATGTGCTAAACAATTACAGTGAATATGTAACCTCTTCAGAGAAATCAAAATTCCACTAAAGCGTATACCTATGTGGATAATCAAGGAGCAATCTTTATGGCCTCCAATCCAGCACAAGAAGGAAGAACAAAACATGTTCACATTCCACAACATTATATTCGCAAAGCTGTTGAATGTGGTGAAATTGAACTTTACTATGTGGACACTAATTCACAGTTTGCAGACATCTTTACTAAACACCTAGGAAAGATAAAATTCCTAGAGGGTAGGAAACAATTGACTTTTATTCCATTCCCAACATGAACAGTGAGGAGAAGGGTTGAGATTTAACCTTATCACTACGATATGGTTAAACTAGACTGATGCATAGCTTACGCTTATGCAACATCAAACATTACTAATCATTTATTAGTCACTGATCAGTCTAGACTTGCCCATAGATTATTTAATTTAACTATGTGATCTTATCTATCACATGAGGCACTTACACTATTCATATTGGTCATATTGATACGATCCCATCATATCTTTCTTACTCATCATTTGAGTCTTTATTTCCATTGGATAGTATCTTTATTATAAATAAGAGCATTATCTGCTATTCACTAGAATGCCTAAGAATATTCTAGGAATGTACATAGATACAAACATCTCTGTACGTATTTAAGGGGAGCCCTTATGGCTCATCTTATCTTAACAAGTTATCTTTTGATTTGTTCTATCTGCTCTCTAAAGCAAAACACTTGGTTCCACCAATATTTCACCTATCCCAAGTGAGTGTTCCCACTTGAAACTATCTATTACTCCTCTTTCCCTTGTATAACACTTCAAGGTACATTTTTGTACTTCGAAAGACTGAGGGACAGACGACATAGAGGTATGGTTTATATACACTGAGCAACAAAACTATTGCAATGTTTGGTAGTTTTATATTGTTTGCAATATACAAAGTCAGGGCATGGGAATTATGCTTAGCATTAGTCACATGAAATAAGGTAGATACATTTGGCTTTCTATGGAGCCTTTGGTCATGTGATTTGGTGTAGAGAATATGGAGATATGGCTATTTTAAGTTGGTTATGTTATTGCAACAGTTTTGTTGCTAACCTAGCAAAGTTCAAAATTGATATGTTCTGATAAGTTCTGACATAAGCAATGGGTCATGTAACCTATAATAAGTTCAACACAACATAAATACACCACAACACCACTCTTAATCCACTACCACTACCATGAAATCCCTTTTTACTACTCAAATCAACCAAATCATCTCTTTCTTGGATTTGAGTCAATCTACTCATCAAATCTCTGATTCTACTGGTGTACACCACTTGACCATCAGTAGAATTCACTCTAAACTTCATCCAAATCTGGCTGAATCCTCTGGTGGCCATCCTACCATTATAACACCTGCTGATATGTGTTATGCCATTCGCCTTATTGGGACTGGCAAGGCTGAAAATGCAGTCTAGGTTACCAAGATCCTTCAAGATGTCAAGAACCATACCTTCTCTTCCTAGACTGTTCATCGTCATTTGAAGAAAGCAGACATGAAGGCTATAGTAAAGAAGAAATGTCCTCGCCTTACTGCTGCTCATAAGAAGGCTGTTATGCTTGGCCGGTATGTGGACAAGCGAAGACCTGAAGGGTGTCTTCTAAAGAGTTGCACCAAGGGGTTTCCTCTAAGCGAAGGTGTTGGAGGTTTTTCAACCAAGACGACAGGCCACTACCACGAAGGTAAGGCTTGGAGATCAGCAGCAGTAGTTGCTGAGGTGAGGTTAAGATAAGGAGCGCCCACTCAGAAGTAGGGCAATGACTTAGAGAAGTCCAAGGACAAGGGGGGAGGAAACGGTGTATTGAGCTAGGAACTCAGGTGGGAGTTCAGGTAAGACTAGTGTGGGGAATACATGCAGGTATCGAAGGGTTTATATACTGAGGCCAAGAGGGGATGACTAATTGGATAGAATGGAATGGAAATGGAGAGAACGATTAGTCAGCGGAGTTAACAATAGAAACCAAGTAAATGATGCAATGGCATTGGTTAAGAAGGTAAGCAACAATGAGTAAATGATGCGATGGCATCAGTGAAAGAGTAAGCAACAATGGATAAGCAAAGTGAGGGATGCTTGATGGGGCCCGAACAGCCAAGTATGAGTCCGAGAGCAAGGCAAGTGGAGGACTGGTACATGTGTCAGTAAGGTTGGTCCTCATCTGAAGAAAGAAGTACAAGGGAAGAAAAGAAACGTAACAAAGGCTAGACTGAACTTTGCCCAAAGTCATCAGTACTGAACTGTAGAGGACTGGAAACAAGTTATATGGTCAGATGAAACCAAAATTAATTGTATTGGGTCAGATGGAAAGAGGTGGGCATGGAAAAATGCAGGGGTGGGTCTAAGTGATAGATTGGTACAAGGAACAGTCAAGTTTAGAGGGGGTTCTCTGATGATGTGGGGTTGTATGACATGGGAAGGGGTTGGATTGGCATGCAAAATTGATAGTAGGATGGATACTGATCTTTACCTACAGATTATGGAGGATGAACTCTAGCAAACCCTAGAGTATTTTGGCAAAACTCCAGATGATATTATCTTCCAGAAGAACAATAATCCTAAACACACTAGCAAAAGAGCCAAGAAGTGATTTGCTGAGCATGGCTTTGAGGTTATGGTGTGGCCAGCTCAGTCTCCAGACCTTAATCCCATAGAACATCTATGGTTTCTTCTTAAAAGAAGGCTAGCAGAGTATCCAGAGTCAGCAAAGGGAATAACAGAACTTTGGGAAAGAGTACAAGTGGAGTGGGAGAAGATAATGGTTGCAGAATGTCAAAGGTTGATTGAGAGCATGCCCAGGAGAGTTCAGGAGGTGATCAAGGCCAAAGGAGGCTATACCTCATACTAGTTTATGATATCCTTAATATTAGCAACAAAACTGTTGCAATGACATAACCAACTTAAAATAGCCATATCTCCATATTCTCTACACCAAATCACATGACCAAAGGCT
>JBBPQR010000084.1:0-20480 GCA_038092615.1 Boletus sphaerocystis | reverse complement strand
ACTTGAATGGAAAGCTAGTTACTCGGAGGGGAGCATATAGCGGCCCATCGAGGCGACCTCGTGAATTGGCACGTACGCGCTCTGCCTGTAGGTCATTCAATTACTTACTGAGGTAGGCCTGCGAATAACGCTAAGTGGTCTTGCTGACTGATCCCAAACAGTAGCGGCCTGCTGAATCACAAAAACATATTTTAGCTTTGTAGGTTACCTCCATAAATCTATTTTGTTGTTCTGACTTTCATTACTAGTGAATAATATCATCTCAAATATGTCCAACACCAGGATTCCTCGCGAAATGCCCTTCATCCCCCGTCCCGACGACGATGCAACGCTCTGGGAAGTGAAAGAGATTATTGAGGAATCTGCCAACACATATAAGGTCGTCTGGGACGGCATAGATCCTGACAGCGGAAAGCCTTGGGAACCGAGCTGGGTTAGCAAATCAGACTGCACAGATCAGACTGTGGCCCAATGGGAGGCGAAGAAAGGGGAGGTAAAGTTGAAGAACGCGGGCAGTGGGAATAAAAGAAGTAAGCTGAGGGTTGCATTTCTCGTGCTGGTGTTCCATTCCTGCCAGCGATGGCTAATGATTTTTGTTGAAGGTACCAGCGGTTCCAAAAACGAGCAGCAAGCCAGGCCTATTGAAAAGCGCAAGCGGCAGTGTGAAGACACCCATGACGAAGACTGGCTCCAAGACACTAGCCTGAAATCTAAGAAACGCGCACACCGAATTTTGCAGTCATCTCCTTCCACAAAAATTGGTCCACCCCGTGGTGCAAAGCGCAACGAACCGACTGCTAACAATGCATCTTCGAGCGCATCCGTTCAGAAAGCTCTGCAAGCGATACCCAAAGCTCCGCCACTTGCCCAGTCCTCCAAAGCCAAGTCCTCCCCGATGGATCCAGTTCTCCCCCGCCAAGAAGAAGAAGAGAGCTCTGAGGATGACCTGCATCGCTTCCAGGATGCACCACCCATCTCCACTGCGATCGGCCCAGATGGAAACGAGAGGCGAGATGATACTCAGGCTTCTGGTGGTTCCCACCCGCCTCCGCGCGCTTTCAAAAATCAAGCGATCCCGGTTACTTCCAAATCAACTGCAATGGAAATGATAGACGGAACGAACAACGATCTTGGTGTGTCCCGAACATCTTCTCCACCTACCCTGGAAAAGGTAGTTGTTTCCAATATCCCAGGTTATTCAATTCTGATATGATCACACCCAGACCTCTCTGAGTCCCTCCTCATCGTCTTCATTACTCCTCTTCCAGAAGATCAAAGAAATGAAAGAGTTGCAGTTTGGAATTACCATGGCCTCTAACATTACACTGAAGCTTGCTCTAGAGGTAATGGAAATTTGCGATTTTTCATTGCAGTCCGATTCTCACATCGTTATTGCAGAACGCTCCACTCTCTGGATCACTCGCTAACATGGAGGAAATTAAGCGACTTCAGTGCGAAATCAGTATAGCTTCAAACACAGCATTGAAACTTGTGCTAGAGGCGGCGGAGATACTTGGAAGGGAATAGATCATCAAGACATGCCATTCTTGCTCCTCAGCTGCTTATGGTCCTTAACAACTTATTTTCTTGCCCTATTTGACTGTAGATGTGGTAGAACCTCAGTTATCGTGATTGCAAAAAAAAAAAAAAAAAGTACTACATGTCGAACTAGACTTTGCTAAAGTGATATCGGTTTGAACGCTACCAGAGCTTCCTCCACCAAATTACTCCACCTCGCGTTTCCGCCGTTCAAGTTTGAGCTGTCGAGGCGGTAGGTACATCATCATCTAACGCTAGCAGTCAAGCCCTCTCTGACGAGAGTTTTCGTCGGCTTGAAGCTGCTATCATCCCCCTTTACCCGTCCCCGCACGTATTGCGCTAAGTACAGCCTCCCATATTGCGCGGTCCAGATGGACGATAAAAAAAGTCAGTCAGGCAAGTAGCATGTGTCAGTTAGGTTGTGGTTGCTACTAGTGGGTCAGTCAGGTTGTGGTCAGGTTACTTGTAGTGCGTCAGTCAGGTTGTAGTATTCGTCAGTCAGGTTGTAGCACACATTAGTCAGGATGCGGTACGCGTCAGTCAAGTTGTAGGACGCGTCTGCGCCGTCGTCACCCTTCTGACAACCTCCAGCTGGTACGTCGCATCTGTGCACCCGTGGCTTGTCAACTGGACCTCACTTTCTTCACGCCATGGTTATTCGTGCCGCCACTGGGGTCTTCTGGCATGTTCTATGCATCATCTAGTAGGCGCGTCAGCTCCTGTCTCGATTCGTGGGTCCACATGGCTGCTCGACTATTGCCACGTTCATGTTATCCCTCGACCTGGTCTGCTGCTGTCCGCTTCCGCGCTGATTTTGTCCTTCATGGTTGTCTGAAAGCTCTCAGGGAGTGTCTGTGCCCTCGTCCCCCCGCTGCTTGTCTCTCGGTGCTTCTTGTAACTTGCCGATTCGACCACACAGCCTGGCGTATCCTTGTCCTCCCACAGGTAGATGCAGCGAGTACAGGCTGACAGATTTCGGGGTCGTGTTGAACCCCACCTCTCCGTCGTCGCCTTGTCGAGCGACTTGCCGTCGCTTATCCATCTTCGATCTTTGCTCTTGTTCCGCCAAGTGCACCGCTTGTCGGCCACCTTAGCATTTGGGGTTCAGCACTCAGCGCTGATGGCATTCTCCCCTTTTGGCAGGTGCTGCTTAGAACCCACGTCGTCCGACTCAGCGCTTCAGCTTCAGCCCTGGACCTCAGGCTGTGGATCGCTGCCATTCCAGATCCCCGCTCTCCGATCTGGTTCCAACGGCAGGGTTACCTCCGTAGGGTGAGCCCGATTACTAGTAGGTTGGGCTCGAGGTTGTTGAGCGCCCTGTAATGGACAGTGAGGTCCCTAATTGGACTACGAGCTCTCGTGCCGGCACATGGAGAATCATTCGTCCCTTACGATGCAAAACTTTCTTTACGTGTTCAACTGCCACCGACATGTCAGCAGCATGGCATCTAGCCCGCTGGCAGGTGAGAATTGTCTACGGCAGGTTTGTATACTCGGCTGCACTTGCACTTTGTTTTGCATAGATGTCGCATTTATGGCGGTTCTTTCTTCCATCATTGTGGCCGGAGCAACCTGAACCCCATTGAGCGCGCGGTGCCTAGCCATCCGAGCCATACTGCTCATTCACATATCTTTTTATACTGCTTTCAAGCTTCCTTCCTTCCCTCGTTCCCTCCCATGTCTCAGATCATCCCCCTGATCGCATCTCACTTCCTTGGTAAGTGGTTGGATGCAAGAGAACCCCAGCGCTGATACACCCCAGGTGTCATTCTATGTTGCGTGTACGCCCCACTTACGCTTGGTGCTCACACCGCGCTGACACGTGACAGGTTATATGGTCTGACGCTGGCACAAACTTTGTATTATTTTCACAGCTTCCCAAAGGATTGCTACCACACAAAGATCCTGGCCAGTACTTGTCACCCCTCCCTGTGCGCTCCTCTAACTCATCGTATCCCACCAGGTTGCGTTCCTAAGGTAGCAGCCCAACTGATTCCGAGCGCACCTTGGTAGACCGACTCATTGTGTCGTCAGCACCCTTTGCACAGCCCAGACTGTGCTTGTCTCCGCATCAATATACCAATACACCGTTGTTCATGCTGGGGATACCATCATGTCTGGTTATGTCACATCGTAGGGTGTTCATCTGGTGTGTTTGTGGCTCATGAACTCACGTCGCGACTTGGCACAGGTCATTCGAGGTGAGTATATGCGCCAGTCCCAACACGTTGATTCGATTAACAGCCAACGGCGTTTCTTCAGGCATCAATGGGCATTTCTGTAGGCATTTTTTTTCAGTCTCCTTTTCGATCTGACTCTAACCTTCATGTTGGCAAGTCTGCGATCGCATTTGGAGTGCAATTGTCAGTCGATCAACTCATTATACCCAACGATCTTGACGTCATTCTTAACCATGCTAGAACATATGCGCATCGTATCTGGAGATGTGAGTACCGCACCAAATGAGCGGGAATTCGATCTAACCCGGTGTTCTAGTAAGTTTTTGCAATCGGCTACTGACTATTCCGATCGTAAGTGACGCCCGACCGTGACCAACTGTTCCGCCGACCAACCTTAATGCCTAAAAGCTCACGTTTGCATCCATTGCACTAGGTTAGTCAGATCTAGTTGCTTTGGCGGATTCAAACAAATTAACCTCGTTTAGTTTGTGGTGGAAGTACGCCGCTTCATACCATGCTGGACATGTAACCATGCTGATGATGGCTATCAAGCTATGCTGGAAGAGACGTGCGTGGACCGCATGCACCTCTTCTCCTTTTGTTAACCAAGACCCTGCATAGCGTCAGAACTCCGGCATGGCAGAGCACACGCAGGAGGACCGTCAGTCACATCTCATATTTTTCGTACACCAACTCATAGGATCGACTACATCGGCTTAGCTGTCTGCGCTGATATTTTATCTTGCAACGATTGCTTGTGATGTCCTCATTGCCGGCTCACAAGTGTACTTGTTTCATGACTTGAAGGCAAACGCTTGCATTGGGAGGTGAGTTTTATTCTTATCTGGAGAGCAAGAGACAAGTCGAATCACATTAGGTTACGAGGCCTTATGATGAGGCTAACCACCCTGGTCACATGCGTCGGACTACTGACAAGGTAGCCTTTCTCATCACTGCATTCAGGATCGGAAACTTTTATGACAAGGACTCCCTCGTTAGCATCGACATGACCGCGTTTCTTGTGCTGGTATGGCACCCCTTTGAGCACATTAACCGCGCTGATTCTTTCCCCAGTTCCTCGTCTGTCCATCTAACGGCGCATTCCTGGTACCATACATTCTCCTCAGCAATTGTAGGATATCTGCCTTTGCTCACACTAAGAAAGCACTGACGAATGTGATGCAAGGTTACCTCAATTCATTCTTGACTGTGTACGCACTACGTCTACCTTCTGCTATAGCCCCAGCCGAGCATATTGCTGATCCCATCTTGCAGCCTCAACTCTCGGCTCCTCCTACGGCAGTTGGTCAACGATGACGAGGTGGGCCCCCTGCCAACGTCGATCAAACGCAGGCACAGGACTGACATCCTTCCTTCTTTCCTACCTCTACTCCTTCAGGCTTTGCAGGCGGGACAGAGTGCACGTCCAAGCACCGTTGCCAGTTCCGTCGGTCCATCATCCCAAGCACTCTCGCCATGCCCATCCCCCCCCCGCTCGCAAGGCCTAGGCTGCCTGTCCCTATCCCAGAGCTGCTCACAGTCACAGCCACCGCTACATGCGACGGAAATGTTTGAATTCTGCGGCAGTGCAGGCAATGAGAGGAGCGACGGGCAGATTGGTCGTGCCCAGGGGTCGAGCGGAGTTGTCAACGGGTCCGACCCCTTCGCATGGCGGAGCGCGTCCTGTTCAACGGTCATGTGATGGTTTAGGGCCGTCTCTAGTGTATGGCGGTCAAAGTGCACAAATAATCCGCGCGCACCACTTTTCGAGAGCGCGCTACTTTTTTACTGAGCGCGCTACTTTTTTATCGAGCGCACCACTTTTTTTGGCTGAGCGCGCTCTTTTCGGACTCAGTTATTTTAGTCCGGAGCGAATATATACCGAGATGCGGCTGTGTTGCCAGACAGGATGTTGACAACTGCAAAACACATCATCCGAATCCGCATTTGGACCGTCTCAGCACTCAGTACAGTCTACGCTCATTCATTAATAGTGGAAAGCAGGAAAATCACGATCAAAGTACCCCATTAATTTGTAAACTAGCACCACACCGGGACTCACATGATAAAATTTTACAGGACACTTGCGCGGCTGAATCAGAACGACTGCACACAATCAGTGGTGCGTGCCTCTCTTCTTCACTCAGCCTCCGCCGCATCCAATCGCGATGCTATATTTTCCTCAGAATCTGCAAGATGATTGTCCTGGATATCCAACCCCTCTGCTTCTTCTGTCACACCAACATACACGGTGTCGCCGTCGCTATTAACGAGACAGAAAACGTGTTCGATCGAACCCATTAATCCCCAATCGCTGCGAACAAACATGATACACGTACCGTATTGTGCCCCGCAACAGTTTTTGCGCAAGCGGGAACAACACCTCAGTCCTCACCACCCTTGCAATCGCACGTGCACCATACACCTCTGAATACCCTTTCCTCGCCAACCATTCTCGGGCAGCCTCATCCACATCAAGCGTGATCCGTCTATCTTTCAATCGATCCGCGACGTCGTTCAGCCGCAGAGCTACAACGTCCATGATGGCACTTCGCGAGAGCTTGTTGAATACTAGCATTGCATCCATGCGGTTGAGGAGTTCTGGGGGGAAGTACTCTGACGTTCGTTCCATAACCTCGGTTTTTGCAGCCTCGGTGACGACACCGTTGATATCGCAGGAGGAAGGATCTGCAAGGATGTCGCTACCGAGATTGCCCGTCAGACATATGATCGTATTCTGATGCGTTGTGTCTGATCAGTAATAGGAACTCGGAGGAGGCATCCGCGGCTCGATGGTAACGGGTGACATACCATGAAATCGACTTTACGGCCCTGGCTATCGGTAAGGCTTCCTTCGTCTAGAACCTGGAGAAGAATCATTGCCACATCCTGCCAATAGTGATTAATAAGGAGCATATCGCACAGACACCGAAGATATACGAACCTTGTGAGCCTTCTCGAGCTCATCCAAAAGGATCACAGCTTCCGAAGTAATCAACATGTTGATACTCCACGACGATTTGAGGCAAACGTACCATAAGGCTTTCTTCGAACCGCTTCAGTCAATTGTCCTACAGATTGTTCAGGCGGGACCCGAACGAAATGCGACAGAAGCAGGAAACACTCACCACCCTCTTCAAATCCAACGTATCCAGGAGCAGCTCCGATCAGACGTGATATAGTATGTCGATCGTGGTACTGTAAAGTCCATGTTCCAAGTACCACCTTGCTTTGGAAGCATGGCTTACCTCTGACATATTGATATTAATCCTTGGAAAGGTCAATGTCAGAACCGATATTAGCTCAAAAATGCAGACATACAATCCTCGTTGTTCATCATTGAACAAGAATGCTGCAAGAGCTTTCGAGAGCTCAGTCTGGGACGTCAGTCAGGAACATACTCGGCAGAAATCCATATGGGAGGACGAACCTTGCCGACACCTGTGGGTCCAAGAAATAAAAATGAAGCCACTGGTCGATTCGGCGCTTGTAGACCAGCTCGCGAGATCCGGACGGCGTCACTGATTGCCGATACAACATGATCTTGTCCAACGACGCGTTTCTTAAGTGCATCTTCCATCTAGACCATGTAATGAGCCACCGAAGGGGTTGAAAAGAAGTGAGGAATGACTAACGTGGACCAGTCTTTCACGTTCGCCTCGAAGGAGGTTTTGGACAGGAATTCCAGTAGCTTTGGCAACGACTCGTGATATGTCATTGCTTGTCACTCTATCGTGAAGCATCGCAAGGGGGCTTTCCGCGGTTTCCTCCTTCAGCTCACCATCCTTGGGGAGCTGGTGTTCTAGATCTGGAATAATAAATAATACCAAAACGAAGTTGGGAGGCCCTCTCGTATTGGCCTTGACGCTGGGCAACCTCTAGTTCATGTTTTGCATCTTCCAGGCGCTTCTTGAGATCTTTAATACGATCGAGACGAGCGCGCTCTATGACACACCCTAAATCAATGTGCACAGCATAACATACGACAAAATCATACCGTTTTGCCATATTGCAGTCAACTCTTCTGCTTCCTCCCGTTTCAAGCGGAGATTATTTTCGAGTTTTGTCCGTCTTTCGACGCTGAAAACATCAACTTCGTTCTTGAGACTTTCGAGTTCAATTTGCAATGTTACGATCTCTCGGTCAAGTGCCTCCAGCTCGTCAGGCTTTGACTCCTGGGCGAGCCGCAGAGCAGATGCCGCCTCGTCTACGAGGTCAATTGCCTTGTCCGGAAGGTACCGATCAGATATGTAGCGTGCACCATACACTGCGGCTGAAAGGGGATCATAGGTAAGGAACATAGGATCGAATCAAAACGCACCAGTTACTAACGCGCTGTCTGCGATTTCCACACCATGGTGCACCTCATATTTAGGTTTCAAGCCACGGAGTATTGAGATTGTAGCCTCTACCGTTGGTTCTTGGATTTGCACTGGTTGGAACCTTCGTTCAAGAGCTGCATCTTTTCCAATCGTTTTCCTATATTCGTCGGCTACACGTAATGCTTAGGGGATGAACAAGCTAAGCATGTCGCGGACTCACACGTAGTGGCCCCAACAGGTTGCAGGCCACGTGCAAGGGCAGGTTTGATCATCTGTCCCGCATCTATGCTACCCTCCGCCTTCCCAAGATTGAACAATGTATCTAAGATCAGTTCAGACATGACATTAGTAGAATGCAAGGACAGTACTCACGGACTTCGTCAATGAAACAGATAATACCGCCAGCCTAGCTATTTGTGCTATGAAACACTCAAATGGAATGCGAATGAGATGCTTACCTCTTCTTCGATATCTCGAATAAGTGCCTTGAGCTTTTCCTCAAACTGACCCCTGATACCAGAGCCTGCCATGATAGCAGAGAGATCCAAGGACAGTACTCTTTTGTCTTGGAGGGACTTGGAATACACGTAAGCGCAATGTGAACCGAAGCTAGCTCACGATTGACGCACCTCTGGTACTTCCTTGGCTACTATTCGACTTGCAAGACCTTCCAAAATCGCCGTCTTTCCCACTCCGGGCGGCCCGATAAGCTATTGGGACAAACTGAGTTCAGGACCACGTGGAAGTAACCATGTACTTACGACCGGGTTGGATTTAGTTCTCCGGGAAAGAACTGGAAACATAAGCCAAATGTACAATCGTGCCATCGGAACGACTCACTTTGAATCGTCCTGCGAATTTCTACAACGCATATGAGCGCAATAATATAAAAACCATGTAACACGTGCCTTCGTCTCGTCCAATGGTGGGATCAAGCTTCCCGTTACGCGCCATTTCTGTAAGATCGACGCTCTGCAATGGATACGAACGGGTTACGACACAAAGACGTATTTGATGTCTTGCAGACTCACGTATTCTTTCAACGTCTCACCCTTTTGACGGGGCTGTTGAAACAGAAAGTTTGGGATACCTCCCATGCCGCCAGGGGGGTGCTGAGAGGCATAACCGCGTACATTCGGGAGTCGCCGTTCTAGTTTGCACCCGGCATGAAGTAGAGGTGAGTTCACGCGGGCAGCGGTGGTGACAGCACGCCCATTTCGGAGCCTGAGTGGTATACGTGAGACGGTCTGCCTCAGCGAAAGCGTGCTGGTCGTCGCGAACGACATGCAAGAATTCTGGAATTGAGGATGTGGTCGAGTTTGACGCACTGACGTATTCTGAGTACTAGCACGTGCCATTTTTGGAGGAGAATTCGATCTGAAAACCCAACCCACAGTTGAACATGATTTTAATCATGCACCTGCTTGAGTCAAAAGGACGCCGTCAATATGCGTGGCTCCTGTCCTTCAGTACGAGAGAAGATTTTATGGCCAGAATGGATGCTGGTACGTATAGTTGTGTTCTTGGAGATGTACATGTGCTATGACAGAAGGAACCAGACAACACAGATCGACGGTCGTGTACTGGGACCCGCCCAACCTAGCAAGTGAGTAATTCGTCTCTTTGGAATCGCTTACCAGGAGTTGGAGATTCGGGAACGATTCAGAGTAAGCCAACCCGCCATTGCGCTGTTCGCTCGTGCGAAGACCAGCGTGCGTCGTTGAGAGCAACTATAATCAGTTGGTGAGGACTGATAAGTAAACACAGAGATAACCCTAGATTCGTCTCAGAGTGTATACTGAGCAGGTCATGGCTCGCTTCAGACCTGACAAACCAGATCAATGAAAAGTGCGGACTGCACTCACTTCACGGTAGGCGTAATTCTATGAGGTTAGCGACAACACCATGTTCTTCACCCGAGAGCAAGTCGAACAAAGATGACAAACCAAGGATACGACATTTTGGGCGCCAGGATGACCACGGTCTATCTCCAGGACACTTCGTAAAGTGATAAGGACGTATGTACTGTATTACTATTGTTTCAACTCAAATATGCGGTCCCGGAGAAATTGACATCACGACCAACATCTTCAGGTTAGAACCTACAGGACCACGCATTTTTTTTCGCAGTTGGAATGACGATATACATACACTTAGTACAGTCACTTACGCAGGATCTCGTGAGCCAACTCGGGCCCCGAGCGACCGCCCCCAAGTTTCTCCTCTTCTGATGGAAGTTCGGAACTTGTGCCAAGGACCTGCCTGCCAGTCTTCCCAAATCAGCCTTCCGAGATCAGACGACAGTCGTTCTGATCCTACGACTCGAAGCAGTAGGTCCAACCAAGGTACATATAAACGTTTGAAGTTCATCGGCGAGTCTTGTGTCTCTCATCAACGAATCATAATCACTCAGATAGGTCGAAAAGTGCCCACAGGGTTACAGGTATATATAAATAGACGATGAAGATATAGAAACATTGACAAATGTCAAATCATGTCTTTAAATGAACAAACCCACAGCCATTTTCCTAAATTACACATACTTGATAGTGACCGACGAACCGCTGGTTGAGACAGAGGTCATAACCTGGCCGTTCTGCTCAATGTCAAAGATAGTGGCGCCGGAAGGGGTATAAGTCCCAGCCTCGGCGTCCGTAAAGGTGACGGTGCCAAAGTTGGCAAAGGGGACAAGTCCACCGTTGACTGAATAATCTTCAACGATCCACTCCGCATTCTCCTGGCAAAGAGGACTGCTGGAAGTTAGATATTTAGACACCGTCTGGCCATTGGTCTGGTTCTCGACCGTTGCAGTGCAAGAAGTCGTGGAGTTGGCCTCGACAGTGAGTTTGATGACATCTCCAGCTGAGATAGTGATGCCAGAGAAATCGTAGGCAGCTGCCGGGAGCCACTCGTACCACGCTTTTCATGAATGAAACAGTGAGATGGGGGTAAATACGTAGTTCAATGCCTCCTCACCATCATATGTAGGTTTTCCATCTGAGGAAACCGTAAAGTCGACACCAGTCTGCAGAATTGCACTTCGGCAGGTGTCGCCATCAATACCAACCCAGGCAGCGGCAGAAGTCCCTGATGCACCCGAAGGGGTAGGGACAGTAAAGGTGCCAGTGACGGTAGTGAAAGTCCCCTGTTAGGTCAAGGTAGGATGAGACCGAGTACTCTTGCAATCCAGGAAAAAGTTACACACCTCAGCCTCAGCCCACACGGCGCCAGCCCAATTGTCCCCGTATACTGTGTTGGAGCCAGCGCTGGCGTTCGACTCGACGCGACTGTTGAACTAGGACTGACGGCCCTCACGACGGCGAGCGAGGCGAGCACCTAACCCAGAAGGAACAGCTAGAACCTCAGAAGCGAGGAATAAGCCTGTAAAAAGGGCGATGTTGAAGAGCATAGTGAAAGTAAAAATGTAGCAAACAATGAAGCTCTGACGGGGGAAGATATAACTGCGAGCTTTTATACAGTTTGCTTACCGGAAAGATGCCCGTTTATGGGACGAGTTCGCTGCATTGCCAAGGAACTTGAACACCTAAAGGCGTGGTCTTGCAGTGGTTCGGCCAATGATGATAGCTGGATTATGACGGCCTACCTCCATCAGTTTGTGGAGCCATGGGTCACAGATCACCCACAGCATGGCGGTAGCAGACGGCACAGGCTTGACCATGTTCCCTTCAAGTATGATCATGCATAAGTTTGGTTCACCGAAGAGGAGCATCAAACACGCTGTTGATTTACATCAAGGTATCAACCGATCTGGTCGGTTGCTGCAAAAAAAAAAGCAGGGAGTGAGAAACAAACAAGTTCGTGCCACTGGAAGAACGGCATCAGCTAATGAGGCTGAAAGGAAAGACATCTTACATAATGCATGGTCATGGATCAATCAATCCGAGTCATAGGTATCACATCCTGTGGACTCGATCATTGATGTATGCGGTGTGTTGAATCGAACTTTGTCGGTACTGATCCGATCTACTAACCTGGCTACCATAGCCATATTGTGAATACCTCTCGCCAGGCGGGCCTCAACACGGGCACCGGGTGTTTACGACTGACACCAACACCGGTGACCGCATGGGAAAATGTCGCATGCTTCTTTAAATTCACAGGCCCGGAGTTAGTGGTTAGTGCATAATAAGTTGAAAAGAGAAAGCGAAATCATGGCATGCTTACTCCATCTCACACGTAAGTCGAGCGTTAAGTCTAAGTTAGACGCTCAGTCAGAAGACCTCGGCGGGCGCCGGGGAATTACCATGTTCTGTTCTAAAACCGTACTGTCTTGCTTATTACATTGTTGCTGTGGACACGAGGCCGCACAGATCATTGACCATCGATGGCATGATGCACCACAACACGCGCCATGATGTACCCACGATGCAAGGGTTGACAAAAATCTGGCTTGACGCGATGATATCAACCGATCGGTTCCCAGGTCGTGAGAGGGGGGGGTGGGGGGCGAAATCGATGGCACAAGGTGAATGAGTAGCATATCGACTGTGGTGCACTTGCAATGCATCAATTCCTCCAGATTCATCGCGTCCATACCCAATATCCTGCTCGAAGCGACAAGGAAACGGAAGTGAACACGTGGCCGCCGGTCAATACTTATTGTTGACAATTAAAACGTACGTCGTAATTCCGGGGTCCACTTGGGCTCGAATGCCACATCATTCCCGTGCCCGTCCCCTGGCCACAATACCCTTCACAGCACGAGTATCGTCACAGCTGCATACCACAACGAGATCCCACGGAGTATCTCCCCGCACAGAGCTCCGCCGACCAAACCCGAATGCAACGTTTTGGGCATTGTCGTATGTGAGTGTACCGTCGCGGTGAAGAAATCACTCCGGGATGCTTTGACCGCCATAGGGATGAACTCGGGGGGGACGAATAAGCGCTCGATAGGCAATCCAGATATCTGTCGTAACTGTTGTGACTGTACGCGCCACCGTATCAACGTTACTGTGGAGCAGAGAAAACACGATGTACCCTGGGGGAGTGTAACATCCATTTTCGCTGACCACAGGGGAACGGCAATACATGACTTAGTCCGTTTGCAAAGTACTAGGTCGAGACTTACAGAGGGGTGCATCTCGAAATATGCCTTGTCCTGGATGACCGAATGGCCGCGGCCGCCGATCAGAGAAACAGAAAAGTGGTTCTGAGCACTCATGAGCAGTTTACTAGAAAAAACATTTCCGTAGGACCCTTATTTTCCTTTTTTTCTTATCGACTTTTGAAAGCTCTGATTGGAGGAAAGAGCATCAAGTAGTGACGTCACAAAGTGCACATGGAGAACCATCATTTAGCTAAGATAAAATTGGACGTATGGACTGGCACACACAGCTTCGGACACCGCTGTAGTTGTTTAGGTAAGCTACGAAGAAGAATTTGCGATAAATGGACGCATACCCACAAAAGCAGTCGCAGCAAGGTCATTCAGAGCTTGCATCCACGGCGCAGTGGTGCCCACTTTTTCCCGTCCGGATGTCATCGAATACCATAGCAGGGGACCTACTTCCTTCGCTCTGACCGAATCACATTTTGTGCGGCCTTCGCATAGATTTCCACCAACCTGCCTTCGAGACGTGAGTTCAGACGGAATTGACCCAATCTTTCTCCCATTCTCCAGCTAAGTCTGCATGCCTTATGATGCCCGTACCAGGGAATCACGACGGGACGCTTAGAATCAGTTAAATGTCAGGTCCAACTCAAAGACACATTCTGACTCATCTGGACTTACTTATCGGGAATGCATTCAGAATTCCTACCACCTGCTAACAGTCTATCCGTCCTCCCGATGATGTCGGCCATGTAGTCATCTAGGACACTGGGTTAATGGCCAACAACGTGAACCTATTGGTGCAGCGTAAGGGACTTGAAGTGGGTGTGCTGTATCCTTTGCGACCCACTCGTGAATAAACTCCTCGGAGAATATGGCCCGGTGACTTTAGTAATCGGCGGGTAAGTGAATGAGCCGTGTGCTACTGCATTGGTGTGAATCTCGATGCCGAGCCAGCTCTAAAAGTCTGGTGGAAGAATCGACGTAGAAGGCCATCCGTAGGGCATGAGAACGACGATTGCTTACAGCAAGATGGGTCCATAAGCATACTGGTGGTTACTTGAGCGGTCCTCCAAGAGAGGCCTTGGCTACTTTTTCAGAGTTGACAATGATATCCCGGGCCCTGGTTAAAAATGCGAGAATGAACGAGGCCGCCTTGAAGCCACTCCAAACTCAGGGACTAATCGATCAGAAGACGACCTTTGACGGCGCGCGCTATACAGTTTTGTGTAGCGGACCTACTACTAGTGGTGGGGGCCTGCAGTGGGGATAACGGGTAGTGCGGAGGAAGTGACTGAGCCTTGGCTTGAGACGTCGACGCAGGAGAACCAACTGATGGCCGTTCCTCTGGCCTTTGTCCCACATATTTTTGTCCACAGACGTCAACTCGCCAGAAATGAATCACCCCGCTACCAAACATGCCTCCTTCTCCCACTCGATTTCCTGCTTCAACGCACCCCTCAACACCAACTCGGGTGAATACACTTTAAACCCTTCCTCCACCAACGGCCGCCAAATCCCCTTGTCCTCCTGACACGACACCACGTACCGGTTCGCCTTGCCTTTGAGTATCCGCACCGTCGGTAGTGTCACGGTCTGAACTTGGCCCCCTCCAGCAGACACGACGTTCTTGAACAACTTGACATCCACACCGATTTTAGGCGTCACGTAAAACGTCATGCGCTTGAACAGGTTCGAGCCGCCTTGAGGGCCTTTGGCGCGTGCCAGCGCGTCCGTAAACTTGAATCCCCACCTCTCGTCTGTGGCCGCGTCGGACAAGTGATAGTCCTTTTTCGGCTGGGAACAAGGTCAGCGATGAGAGAGAATGTCGAGTTTGAACTCGGGGACGCACGAAGGAGTTTGCCAGCCTTGGCACTCGTATTTGCCCATTCTTCTGTCAAGACATACGGCGAGACGGACATGCCACAGAGGAAATTTTCGGTCCGCACGATGCTCTTGGCGACAAGATGCGTATAGTCCGTCGGTTTTGTCGTCATCGGTACGCCAAGTTTCGTGAGAGGCTGTGCCATTGCAGCGATTGCCATCAGCATATCTTTCCTCTATAATGGGTAAGAGGGGACCAACCTTGACCACATCGTCCAAAAGGGTTACGCCAGTCGTCATTACTCGGATAGCGGCCCACTCTTTTCCCCGTCCACGACCGCCCTTCTTTTCTACAGACCCACTTGGTTCACTCCCCACTGGCGCATTACCCATGTCCTCGTCAGAGCCCGCAGTCGTCCCTCCTTTCGTCTTGCTTTTCCCATTCATCAGTTTCGCTTTTGCCTTGACCGAGGGCACCATCACGACCTCCTCTACCTCTGCTTCCTCCACCTCCACCTCCACCTCCACCTCTTCCCTCGGCACTTTTCTCCTCTTCCTCTCCTCCCTCTCATCCTTGCGTACTCCTCCCCCTCTCGGGGGCGCGACAGAGTTCCAATCCTCACTCCGCCTCCGCCTTCTTCTGCTCCTTTTCGAAGCTGATCACATCAGGCATGACTTCTTCCCATAGACGCGCGGTCGCCTCGCTTGCCGCACTTCGTCTCGGTCCACTACGGCTCGATATCATGGGTAGGTCGATGATCATGGACGAATTGGTGTCTTCTCTCCTGTTGTCCATGTCCTCATCGTCATTCCTTGTATGGGTCTTGGACACAGCAGGCTTGGGCTTGGGCTCGGCCTGGGGCTCAGGTCCACGATCACGACCGGGAGCATGGACAGTCGGCGGTTTCACAGGCTGTGGTTTATCATGCTTACCCGTCGATGTCGACGCTTCTGCAGAGACTGCGAGTACCGACCCCGCAGGTGTAGGCTGCTTCCGACCGGGTACCGATGTCGCACCCGTAGCTGTGCCCCTCTTCTCGCCTTCGCGCTCCCAATCGCCCTCTCCCTGTGACGCAAAATATTCCTTGGGCACGGATGGGACAAGCGGATAATCGCCGCTTTGGCGCACGCACGTTTGTCGTCTCGGGCATCCGTGTCCGCGTTTCCACTCGAAGCCATCCCTTTTCCATCTCGAGCATCAATTCTGTCCTGTTCCAGCCTACCACCACGGACACAGAAACTGCGCGGTGGAAGGAGCTTGTCTTCCTCATTAATGTCCGAGGTGGGTTTACGAAGCACCTAAAGGACGTGGCGGTACAAAACCAGACTGTCAAGCTGTTTATCGATGGGTCCGTATGGGTCAACGCTGGACATGGACGTATATGACACGGCCATTTTTGTTGCGGCTGCGTTGCCGTCACTGCTCACGTTGGGGTCACCCTGAGGCTGACTGACTTTTTTTTGTGCAGGAGGATCAGGCGTGACGTACACGTTGCCAGTCTTTCTTGATCTGATTGAGTAAGTGGCTTGGAATACATGCGTTTACGGCGTGAAAAACGTCATACTTCTTTTCTTAGAGCTGCCCGCAAGGGACCAGTCCGTTGTCGTCGGGTAGTGTTTATTTGGGCGGTGCGGGACGCGAGTGAGTGAAATACGACGCGCAACGCACCTGTGCATTCTGAATTTTGACACGCCTCCGCCACACGCACGGGTCACGTCCAATGGATCACGAATGCGCTCTATCGTGCCCACGCTTTCACGCCGCGCTGGTTGACGGTGTCGAACAGGATCTTTGCCACACGGGGCGGGCTGCCTTTTACAATGAGCGAGAGTCGATTGGCTGATACCGATCCGGAAAGGACGCCGGAAAAGGAAGGTGGACAGGATTGGTCCAATTGGACAGCGGCGACGCCGTTGTCGGTGCCGCCGTCGGTGAGGGTGGAGAGTGGACGGCCAGATTTGGGCGCAATTTTGAGGGGAGAGGTCAGCACGGCGACGGGGAGTATGGCTGTCACTGGTGGGTTCTGTCTTTTTTTTTTTTGTTTTTGGGAGAGATGTGTTGACGTGTGGGTCGCTAGTATGTGGGTCGCAGAGTTTGACAAGGTCGGTGCGGCACGCGTTGAGATTCCCGGTGTCTGGACCGTCGAGTGTGACGGCTCAGGTTCTGAATCATAGACCTGCACCTTTTCGTCTCCCACCTCCGCATCATCGACAACGTTATTCCTATCGCTAAACGCGCGCGCGCGACTCACCCACTCCCGCTCCTGCCTCCGAACGAGCGCAAAATGGCGCACGAGCCGCTCTACCTCCTTCCACCGTTCCATATACTTGTCCTTGCCGTTCCGCCCGCTCAACAACAGCGTGTTCCACGAGACGATCTGCTCAATGTTGGGCGCGACCGCGGAGTGGAACGCCGCGACGAGCGGGGGACGCGTGATTTTGGAATCGGCGAGCCAGAGCGATTCCAGAACAGTGTTGCGCGCGCCTGCACCGGGGAGGGGTATCCCCCCCCGATGACGATGATGCGGTGGGGAGAACTGTCGCATCTACGACGAGGCCGAGTAGGGCGAGGCGTGGGCAGTGCCAGAGGAGCGGGACGAGTCCCGGGAGGGTCACCTTGGAGGGAATCTCCCACTGACATTCGCGGATCAAGAGGTCGAGCGTCTCGAGATGCGGCCATGTGAGCACCATCTCCTTGATCGCTGCATCGTCGAGGTCGTACGTGCAGAGCGTCTCGAGTTTGAGCGATGTGAGCTGCGTAAAGTGGAAAAGCGGGCGTAGGATGGACATATCGATGATGTGCTTGTCGTCATAGTCACTGCAGACGCACATCTCGGAGATGTCGATCACGGAGAGGTTGCGATAGGACGGGTTGGAGGTCCATTCGGAGAAGATGGCATGGTAGTCTGCGGCACAAGTTTCGTCGTCGACGTTAAGATTGATTGTATCAACTGACGTGGACTGGATGAATTTGAGGAAACGGGGGGAGTGGGACATGCTCGGCACGGAGAGCAGCACTTGTTGGAGGACGGGGAATCGGATGTGGCCGAATGTGGTTTCGAGGTGGTCGAGCGAGATTAAACGCAAGTCCACACGGAGGATTTTTAGGTTGGGCAATCGGGAGAGGTGCAAGACGCCCTCGTCTGGTAACTCTGCGCAACGTAACGTTTGGAGCTCCGAAAGTTGACAGAGGACCTTTGAGAACGTCTCGAGCGCCCAATCGCCCCTTTGGAACACAAAGTTACGAAAGGCCATGATCTGCTTGATGCGCGGACACAGAGTGGGTAGCAAGGGTAGAACACAAAGAGTAAGAGGGTTTGACATCAAATTATCGATATCGACGTGGACCACCGTAGGTTGAAGGAGGTGCAGTAAGAAAGGGATAGCCTCCGCCCGATATTCCCCGCATCGGAAATGCACCAATCTGGGGAAGATAACGACGGGAGACGGTGGTTGCGAGAGCGCCACATAAACATTCACGTCCGCAGTCATTTGGCATTGTCGATCAAATTCCAGGCTTCGTACTCGACGCGCATAATGCAGGAAAATATCCCAATCGGACTGCTGCATTGCACGTCTGAACGACTGGGGAGTACCTTGAAGTTCAGATTGCGCTCGTCTGTGCATCTTGAGGAGGAAAGGACATACCAGCTGCTTCCCGTTGACCACCCATAGATCATCCGGCATACATTTGATGAGCCATAGCAGGTCACTGATCTCGTAGTAGAGCACATTGAGAGCAGGCTCAAGGAAGTAGCGGCATGTCCTTGCGAGCCTCGCAAGGGTGTGACGGTCACGAAATTCTCGTGACTTGGGTTCCGCTTTCAAAATTATAAATGCATGTTGAAAAATGATCATCAAAATTTCGTCAATTGTGAGGCATCTATGCACGAGTTATCAAAAGGAAATGAGAACCGCCACCACTGGAAAAAGAAGAAGAGGGATACTGTCGTTAGCATAGCTGGTTGATGAGGCAACGACATGTGGCGATACGCACATCATACACACGGCAAAATGGAAACCAAGCGCCGAACGTCTGGCAACGGTTTTTTAAGGTCACCTTTCCGAGCGGAGGAGAAAGTGGAATTGAATCCGTGCCCCCGCTGGCCATCATGGCATGGCTGGCCAGCCTACACACGGCTGTGTTGGCAGGCTAAAATGATGTGGCCGTTGATGGTGCGGTGAACCTACCGTGTCAATAGGGGAAATCAGAGTTGGTTGTCGAGGCCGTTGTCGAGGCCGTTTTCGAGGCCGTTTTCAACTTCGTTGTTGAGTCTGAGCTGACAGCGACCACGACAACGATTTCGCTTAATCAGAATCGGCATAACCGGCATCATTGTCGGAGTTTGAAGAAAGGTAGTGGTCATACCGTATCACTAGCCTACACCCTCGTATACCCTGCCATTCCTTTGTTTGTTTGTTTTTCTTATGGTCCGTATCAAGTCCAAGCCCAGCCATGGAAGCCTAGTTCTCACCCAAATGATGCCTGCAAAGAAGAAGGTTCCGTTGACAAGGTCTTCTGGCCTTGTGGCTGACGAGGACTCTGGGAAGGAAAACGAGGTTGCTGCACCAAAGAAGCGCATCGTCCTTGTTCCGTCAGAATGGCCAGGTAGGTGTCAAGAAGGGTTTCTGAACGGCATGACAACTGTTGATTATCTATTGCTGTTGATTATCTATGTACGGCGGTGCAGATGTTTTAAACTCCGAGTAAATATCTCCTGGGCCATGAGTTGCTGACAACAGGGAAAACAGCCTGAAAACAGGGGATGTCATAGTTGACAACAGTTTTCGGCGTTGTCCATTCTGAACAACGATGTTGAAAACGGCCTCGAAAACGGCCTCGACAACCAACTCTGATTTCCCCTATTAGCGGAGAGTACTTAGGAACTTCTGTGCATATCATCCTACTTGGCATTGGGCACACACTGGGTCAGCATCTTCATGCCGCTTGTATGTTTTAAATCAATGGATGATTGTCCAAGAGTATGCTAATTGTTTTGTTAAATTCACTGCGCACCCCCATATTCACCAAACTGAACAGCAGCGAGCGAAGTGTTAACTGAGACGCGTTCGTTGATGGAAGCCATGTTACTTCTTGCAGTTGGCGTGGTGGCGGCGCTGTCCATTGTCTTGTCCCTTGGCGCTTTGTTGCCGATAATCCTGGTCCAGGTGAGTGATCAATAGATTACCCCGAGAATCCTATACGAGGATGATCTCATATGGATCTGTAGCTAGTCATACCGAATGGCATGCCAGTGTCATCCAGTACAACTCCAAAACGTGATTATTATAGGCCTTTTCTGCAAATCCGGTGAGGTCAAGAAGGGGTCAAGACACCTTTTATTCCAAATACCAACCAAATCACGCAACTTGACACAATACAATGTTGCGCAGATTTGATCTACGATCATTTCGACCCCTCATACGTAGAAATCGGACCAGTAGATCACAAGATATGAATTAAATGATCTCAGTCACTGATCTGCTGATCAATCAACCAGATATGGAGTAACTGCTACTTATGTAAGGAAGACAAATATC
>JBBPQR010000083.1:0-20627 GCA_038092615.1 Boletus sphaerocystis | reverse complement strand
TTCTTGAGCAGGCGATTCAAGGTCACAAAATGTATGAGATCGGGAACATCTTTTCAGAAAGAATTCAGTTATCCTAACCAAAGAATGTCCTATCAACCTGCGGCATAGCACTTGCGACGTTATACTGTGATCTAGTAGGGCATAAACAATGTGATATAATCATATGATTAGACGATCAGGCAAGGTCCAGCTATGTGCGACTGGTTAATTACAATAGATAGTGATTTTCCAGCTCAACAGTCTTTGCATGTTGAGATCATCGATCATCATCCGAGTCGTCATTTGTATTGTTCAACATTGTCCGAGGAAGCGGTTTTTAGGGAAAGGTTGGCCATAATCCCCCCTCCACGTCGTGAGGTTGGGATTGGTGTACGCTTCGATATATCTAAAACGATTCAGGTCGTTCGATGTGCCACGAATGAACCAAAAAGACATACGTATCGATGTACTCGGCAGTAGGGAAGTCCTTTGGATCACATCCAATATTGCGTGCATGGGAAGGCTGGTACACTCGTATGTAGTCAACTCTCATATGGGCAGGGAATGGGAGATGATCAAGATCCACTACCCCGAAATTGGTCGACATGCCCAGGTTAACTACGATATACTGGTTCAATAAGTGTTTGCGCACTCGTCCGACCAAGACGTATAATGGGACATACCATTGGCTCCTGAGGGACAGGCCGGCTGGAGATCTCGACAGCACTGTCCGCGGCCATGCCAGCCACGTTCAGCGTCCAAGCAACTTTATTGTCGGATATCCATGTGATGTACTGTAGATCATGGGAAAAGTCAGTCTCGTGCAAACCACCAATCCATGTGCAGCTCACCGCATTATCAAACCCAGGGACGTACTGCAATCGGTATTAGTTTCATACCAACAATGGTCCCGGGATGGAAACAAGACCGACCTCAAAACCATATACTGAGTAGCACCTAGTCTCTCCTTCGTAGCATGACTGATTCGTCTCGGTCACAACCGATGTCGCTTGCTGCAACACTGACCCGATGAACGTGTTCTGGGCACTGATAGACGAATTGGCGACCATCTCGTTCTCCGAGGTATTTTGCCAGATGTAACCAGCGTTGAAGGGCTTCATTCAGTGCGAATATTTAGTTGGGCTATGTCCTGGGAAACGGAAAACACACTGACCGCCCATTGAGCAGACTGAGATACCTGGCCAACCAGAGGAGTTCCTGTAATCTAAAACATCAAAGATCTCAGCCTCACAAAGGGTGGGTATCAAAGGAATTGTTGCTCACCTGTGCCTCAAACAAATCTATCTCTGGGGCTGCACGGCCAACAAATGTACCATCCGAATGTTTCGGGCCGGGGTGGGACTCCCCGGGGCACGTGCACCGAGACAATCGTTGACCTGGAAGGTAGGACAACACGCCACCTTTGCCGGCATCACCGCCTTCCATGGCTGCCATTGGCTGCCCGTTGATGGACTGGTTTGCAACAGTCCCAATGTCACATGCATCATAAGTGTAGGGCCACTGAGCGGAAATTGATTACGAGAGCGGGACCGTAGCGGCCTCATCTTACCATGCCTTCTAAACTGGCACCATAACCAGCCCTTCCAAGGTTTCCGAGCGTCCATATCGCCGGCCAAAATCCTTTCGTAGCATTCATTTCCCCCTGAATAATATTTCGTGTGGGAAACGACCTACCAACGATATTGTTGACACCAGGAAGGGATACATTTGCCTCGATGTATCCACCCGTAAAACAAAATTTGTTCCTGGGACTGGTCAATTTCGAAACCTCGTGCGAAAGAAAGCATACCAGGTCGACATCATGCCTTAAGTCGTATCAAAATACATAATAAATGACAATAATTTGAGTTGACGTACCTCCTTGATAGTTCAGATTATGTGTTTGCTTCTGGGACAATGTCACGATGAGGCTGCCGTCTTGAGTGGTGATCGCGTCCGGGCTATACCATTCCAGATTATTTGTTTCCTGAACTGGAGGTTGACTGGCGTACAAGCGATGATGGACACGGTATGGCACCTACCCAGTAATGTAAGTCGACAGCCTCCCAATAGGGATCGTCCCCAGGCCAGAACGTTCTTCCGGGAACGTTGAACTCATCTGAGAAGACTAGTTCCATGTTAGGACCGCCATTCCGGGAGGGCTTGGTGTAAGCTTCCTTTGGTGTGTCGACGTCGACGAGAGCCCTATTTCCGGGCATGACTGGGATCTAGATATTGAAACGAGTCAAAAATCACGGGAATATGCGTTTTACGACGAGCTACCTGGCCGCTTGCGTTGATACCACCCAGACCAAATGCACCGTTATTCGACATTGTATTTGTGGTGAAATATGTGATCATGGGATATCCGGCGCTAGTTAGAATATACATGAATGAAAACGATAAGGTGGTGTGAAATGTACGACTCACAAAAGGGTGACGAGACACACGATGACAAGAAAGAGACAGCCCACATTTACGATACCACGGTCAGCGAGGTGTGACCAGGTGGCCGTGGCCATCACGTCCGGGTCGTGCAGGTCATCATCGGGCTCCTTTACATCAGCATATAAGCTAGAGCCCCAGTCACGCGGGTCAGGAGGCAGGTTGAACTACAGGATGGATGATCGAATGAGTTGGGCGCCAAGAAAGCATAGAAACCCACACTGTTTACTATGCCTGACTTTCGGCTCGTGGGGTATGGAGATTCCTGTGACTGTATATTATTGAGCGAAAAGGCGACACCAAGGCAAGAGCAATCGACGGACTGAAATACTGATGAAGCTTTGTACTCTGCTCTGCGATGACTGTCCAGGGGTGGACAAGCGAGGACCGGGTAGTAGGGTGGACCTTGAGCAATGCTCAACCTGCAGCTCGGCCTGTGATGGCGGCATGGGGGAGGGGTGAAAGTGGGAAGCGGGAAACGGGAGGAAAGGAGATAAAGATTAGTACTGTCCTAAATGGCGTTAGTGACGATTCGATAGCGGTAATCATGATACGCCTTCCTTCTTTTCATTTCTTTCCTTGGCGGCAAGGCATTCAAGAGGGAATTGTTTCTGATGGCATGAATCAGACGTGCCAAGGATGATAAAATATACTTAAAACCCCGCGACTGGCCTTTGTTGCAGAGAGCGCTCCAACGTCGTTAGTTACGAATGATACGGTCAATATGCAGGCGATAGTAACGTACTTAGTCAGACGCGCACATTCCCAATCCGGACCAGTTCCGAGTCTCGACGGCGCTGTCATCCCGAGCGCTGTGAGTCAAACATCTGATCGGTTCCGCATTACCTCGGCCCTTTGAACATCCATGGAGTGGCATCCACTTCGAGAATATTTACTTCGTCTATGCCTGCGAAAAAACCCTCCTTTAATTACCGACTGTATGACACACGAAGAACTTCCCATCTGAAACCCAACGACTCGCTCACTTGCATAATTGCAAACGGAAAACGAAGATTCTGCTATCGTGTAGCATTCCCGCCGCACCATGGTGTCGAGACTGCTGACGTTTCGCGCTTCTATTTTTCTGCTTCGGAATTGCCATACGCACTCGGGAAATTTGCTTGCATTCTACCCAAAGATGAACTTGAAGCAAAAGATGAAGCCGTCGCACCGTATTTCTCCCATCCTGCCAGGCTTGTGATTGGGCATGTTTGGGGTGCGGATACCATCGCTTGGCGCAGCTGTGGGCAAGATGCCCGATCAATATTACCAAGATCACGAATTTACCCGTGTTGCCAGAGAGTGGGTGAGCATTTTAACTCGCGTTTCGCCGTCCAAATCTAAGGTCTGCGTCGTTAGCAGGATGCATCCATCACGGGCAGCAGACACCTCTGTCTGATCTCCATCGGCACGTCTTCAAGTCGACGTATCTTGGTACACTCTTGCTGGAATAAACAATTAACGATAAGAAATATAACAATTTATGTCTGGCGCACTTTTTCATTCACCAACCGACGTGCGTCGACATCCTTCGGTGTTGTTTCTTAGTCTGGTGACCAGACCGTCCAAAAGAGGTTGCGCAGACAGTACTAGTTGTTTCTGGTATCAGAGGAAATTTCCAGAAATGTCTTGGGCTTCAGACAGGATCTGAAAAGTTCACTGTTAGTATCTCCAGTTAATACTGCCTCTCAACTGTAGCAAGTACGTATACTTGCGTTAGACCGTGATGTAGATGAGTTTTTGGATCCCAACGGGAGACTTCGAGTGGCATTTGACCAGGACGAGGGCGACACGATCGAGAGTTCAATTCAGTGTGAATCATTCCTTCAAGTTGAAGGACGAACATTGCCCCGCCAATCATATAGACTCGGATGCATCCCGGTATATTCGACTGGCATGCCAGTGGGCAGCAGAGAAGCTTTATGATTTTGAACCCCACTCGGAGTCGCTCGAGACATCGTACTAGACTAGACATGTCCGTCGGCGAATTCGCTGGTAACTTGTTAATCGTTGAGGGGCCCATGATGACTCACAACGCTGGAGAGTTGACGTTGAGGGTGTATGATACCTGCAGGCCTGAACAAAGGGGATCATCAAGCTCAAGGGCGACTCGACCGCCAGCAACTCGCTGATACTGGTCTAAATGATATTGATAGGTTTCAAGTTTCTGACATATCAGCCTACACAGCCGACGGGTTTGAGCGCACTGCCAGCGGTCTGTCACATCAAGCGCTAAAGGATCTTATAATTACTAGTAGCAACCATCATCAGCCTGTCAACGTTTCAACCACCGCAAACCAACCGCAGTATCATCTCCGTTGCTTGTTTGTTCTTCACCGTAACAATACTCGGTTGAAAAATCCCTTCATAGGCCAAAATTCTAGGATTGCCAAAATGCCCTTAAAGAAGGGCCACGAAGATGCGATTCCAATGTATGACAATGTGGACATAGACATGGTTGTCAAAGTCCTGCGACAAACTGCATTCAGTCCGTTGTCTCAGATTGCTCACGCATTCCATATTGACTTGCTTTTAGGCCCATTTTTCACATTCTTCATTCCCGTGTTTTACTTTTTTCATGCCCGAGGGGTATTGACTCCTGCTGTGATCAATTCTGCATGTTACTGTGCTATTGTTTGCGTGTTCTGTGCGTGGAACGTATTCCGCTGACGTTTATCCCGCTGACTTGCAATAGGGCTATTGAAATGGCTCTCGACCCTGTACAGAAATCAAGGAAGTCTCTTGTTTTCTCCCGAGCCTCTGGACTGGGGCGAACAGATCGTGCTCATTACCGGAGGTACGGTTTGAGAACCCATGGCTCTCTTGGTATTCAGTATTATCAATAGGATCGTCGGGGATGGGTGAACTGCTGGCGAACACCCTTGCAGTGCGCAATATCAGTGTGGTTGTTCTCGACATAAAGCCAATTCAAACGGATAATCGTGTGTCCTCAGTTATTTTTGGCACTCGGATATCCATTGATTTGTGCTCCAGATAATATCACGTACTATAAATGTGATGTTTCCAAGTGGGAAGAAGTCGAGGCAGTTTCTAAGAAGGTTATCGAAGAGGTCCATCCATTGCTTAGAGATTTGAGCCTCCAGACTCACAAGTATGTCCTAGGTTGGCCACCCGACCGTGCTTGTCAACAATGCCGGTGTGGTCCAAGGGAAACTAATCCTCGACCTCAATCCCCGGGACATATACCAGTGCGAAACTTGATTATGGGGCACACACTCCGTTGACTCGACAAATATTCAGGACTTTCGGCGTGAATACCTTCGCTCACTTCTGGACTTTGAAAGCTTTCCTGCCCAAGATGATTGAAAGGAACAGCGGCCATATTGTAGGAGACAACATTTTCGACGACTGCGATTGTTACTCAACACTTTCTTAGGTTACCTTGTCATCTGTCATGGGTTTTGTAGGTAGTGCTCAAATGGGTAAGTTTGCTCGACTATTCAATGAATTGCAGTCACTAATTCTTATTAGTGGACTACAGTGCTTCCAAGGCTGCTCTGATAACTATGCACGAATCGCTGCGCTATGAACTGGACAATCGGTACGCACATTCTTCTTTCATACATCGACGTTTGTCAAATCCCAGTGTGTTGTAGATATCATTCTCCGGGAATCCGCACGACACTTGTCTGTCCGGGTCATGTTCGAACGCCCCTTTTCTCAACTGCGACATTCCCGGACAATATCTTCTACCGGTTCTTCGTGCCTTCTCTGGTCCCGGTGACAGTAGTGAAAGCAATTATCGCTGCCCTAGAGTCACAGGAATCTCGGATGTTACATCTGCCATTTTATACGTACTCAGTTTTGATCATGAGGTTACTACCGAGCTTCTTGCGTGACCTTGCACAGAAGGTGAGCCTTGGTGGGACTGTTGTTTGATGATCTAACGCGCCGACCATATAGCTTACGTATGCCGACTTCATCCTGAAAGATTTCACCAAGGTGACTGCTATCAGAGAGGATGAATTGGATTCGTCACATAGCAAGAAAGTGGTTTGATTGTATCTCGGTTCCAAAGCGAAGTACCATCATCAGGATGAATTCGCTGTTCAGTATATCTCTTTACACGCGCTGCCTATCAGATGCTTCCAATAAGAGTTTTTCTAAGTAAGTGGGTACAGGTAAGTGGACGAAGTGAGAAAGACGCACGAGAGCGCGCGTTCAGAAGTGGAGTAAGTTTGATGATTCCTGATGTAACGAGTGCTCCTCAGATAGTCTTATCAAGGAGATTTGTTAGCCCCGTTTTGCGAGTAGAGCCGAGCGCCTGAGGCAGTGGCGATTGGTCACTCCGTTCATACGGAGGCCCTGGGGAGGTAATGCGGATACAACGTGCTACAGAGACCAGGAAGCAAACGTACCACGAGGGAGTGGAGCATCTTCATGCTGTGATTACCCTCACCGAGCCCAAGCAGGAAATCGGTCGAACAATACCAAAACCAAGAAATCCCATTGCGAGTCGATGCCAATGCGTGATGATTGAGCGTAAGAACGAGCAAAGAAGAATGGAAAGTGGTATGCGATAAGACAATAGGGGGTGCAGGAAAGAGATGGGTATCTAATTCAAAAGATGATAATATGAGGCAATGAGACGGGGTTCTTGATAGTGATACGTCAATGCCTTTACAAAAGATATACATAGTTTTAGTAAGAGACGGTAAATCAACATGATTTGAGAAGATCACGAGCACGGCTAGCATGCACCTTGGCAACCTATATGGTCGTGGTCGATCAAATGTCAGCTGCTTGGGAGGAGGATCACCCACAAGGAGATTAGCAGTCTTGAATGTGGAACTATACATGTGATTGATTCCATTTTCCTCGAGAACTCGCGAGTAGCGGCTCACAAGACCGTGCTTATCTGCGAGCAGGACGGCACAATCAATTGTTTAGTGTGCCAGAGAATTCAAACGTCATGTACTCGCCTAATCCAAAGCGACGTAGATCGATCTGAAGACACTTCAAAGTCCCGCCTTCTGAGAGTGCATCATTGTTCTGGTCTTGGTCAGAATCGGAATCCGAGTCAGTAGCGTGTGCATCAAGCGCATCCAATTCCCCTGCACAGATGAGCATCTCTCTCTCTCCCGACGGAAATAGCGCGGCGAGAACGGATACATCTGTTGTCAATGAGGAGCCTTCGGATGTCCGGGTAAAGCTGAAAAATGGTACCCTCGGGCACATGCTATTCATTTGTTTGTCCACAGATAAATGAATAGCACTTTGGCTGTGGGAAGGTGGTTTCAACTCCACAGGAGAGAGCCTAGGGACCTGTGAAACAAGGTGTTTGGCAGCTGGCTTGAAAGAGGGTGTTGGTGACGGGATTGCGTGAGAGATGTCGGGATATGAGCGGGAACCTGTTGTGGGCAACATCGAGGGTGGATCCCTGCGGGGAGAATGAGAGAGATAACCTTCATCGTCTTCGCTCGAGAATGCAGAATCAGTTGAATCCGAGTCTCTTCGCGGCCAGGACAGGAAGGAAGGGATCGTGATTTCATCCAGTTTTTGACTGGTTGTCATCCCAGAGCCGCGCAAGAGGTGTGGATCTTTCACGGGAATGAGGTCTGGGAACGCAACCAGCTTGACAACTTTGAGCGACCAGCTGTCGACGCTCTCGTCGGCCAGCCCAACGCATGCGAGTTTGGAGGGTAGAACGGTAACGTCTGTTGACGAAGGTGAATGGGATTTGTCTCGTGAGGGAAGACGATGGAGTGGAGTTCGGCCAACCTCGTTTTCCTCGGCTGTATTTTTGTTTAGGAGGTGGAGTGCAGATGCTACGGTCGAGACTGGAGCGTCAACGCTGCTGCGGGTCCGCGTCAAAACAGCACCTGACTCAGGAAACTCTGGGCCAATGTCAGTGACTTGGAATACATCGGGTAGGACTGGTGACAGGAGAGGGGACACGACTCTTGACATCAACATTTCTGGATCAGAGGAATACAAGTCGAATCCAGCAGCCCCAAATAGCGACATGACCTCCCGCAGTCTGTATTCCTTGACCTGAAAACAACTGAGTGACGTGCTATATATAGTCCATGATCCAATATTGGCCTACAAGAATGAAATCGCTCATATATGAGGACTGGTACAAGATGGAAATTCCTGCCGCCGCTAGTGGAGCAGACAATTCGTGCACTCTTGCCCCAGAGTTGTCTGCTCATGCGCTTGCTGAGATCATACAAAGGCCTAAGCTCTAGGGACTGAGACGTACCGAGTTGATCAGAGTGCGAGTCGAGCTGAAGCACTTTCCACTTCTCGCAGGAACATTCGACGCGATCATCATCGTCAAAGGCAGGACGCTTACGAGCAGGCCCAGAACCGGCGCGAGATCGGAGTCTGTGCCTGTCGCGCCTGGCTATGAACTCAAAGTCTGCAAGGATGTTATGCTCTGCGAAGAGACTGAACTCGATATCGTTGCAGGTGATATTGAGAAAAGTGGGATTGGGCTGGAGGATCTGTCTGAGGACGGGGTGTGATAATTGGGGGAGACGGCAGCGGGGGATGCGTACAAGAGAGAGGGAGACGGGGAGGAGGGAGATGGTGACATTAGATGGGCCGGGGACTGCCATGGAGGGTATGGCGAACTTGGGGAGGAGGAGCCCTTGTGCGCTGAGTGCTAATATTTACATGTCAGGTGCTTATCTTTATGTACGATCCAGGCAAGTCAATGTATTACAACGTGCAGTGTACACATAACGGCTACATAACTCGAGGACGAATGAGAACAACAGCAATAACGAATAAATACTAATGCAACATTATCCATGAATGTCATGATTTCACAGCGTACGGCGAGGGCGTCGTGGGAGGGGTTTGGGTGTGCTCTTGGATGTGCTACTTGCTTGATGCGAGCATCGCGAAAGGCTAGGTGCACGAGAAGACAAAATGGGTCGCTGACGGAGTTGATATCGATTTGGAGCAGGCGTTGTGATGCCACGACTGCGACGTTTGGGATTTGCCTTCAACTCCTTGTTTGGTAGTTCGAGCAATGGACTTGACGATGCATTCTGTGGACTTGGAGCGGACGGACACGGGTCCAATGCAAATCTAGTATAGAGGGCAGGCCGGAAGGATACAGGCTGTGACTCTGAATCCATCTGTGATGTGGGGATCATGCTGGTATCGGCATCCACGTGTACAACGAACGGGAATGCGGGGGGTGTTTGAACGAGATCAGAGTCTCGTGGTGTCAAGGGCGACGTCGGGGGGCTAGTAGAGAATCGTGTGTGTGGAGACATTGGGAGCGCTCTTCGCGGCGGCGGGATGATGACGGAGCACACTCTTCTGAGCGTCAATCGTTCCAAGGTACGGGTGTGCTGAACCGCTGGCTCATGCAATGGCTCGGTCGGTTCGCGCTCTAAAGATCTGGGTCTCTTGATGCCTGCTCTCCCCGAGAGTTGCGAATGAATATCCTTGTCATCCCAGTCTCTCTGCGGGCGCTTGAGTGCTCGGGGTGCAGGCTGCACTTGTCGGGGAACACGTGGTACGGGGACGATTGCGGGAAGGGTGCTCTCATACGCAAAGTCTCTCACTTTGATACCCAACGACATCAAAAGCTCGGGTGAGGGTTGTGGTGAGGGTGCCGCTTGGACACTGCTTGGTGGCCGCTGGGAATGCTCGTCTGAGGACATGGTGTCTGCAGGACAGGTTTGAGGGCCATTGGGGTGGCTGGCCATCAGCTGAGGTCGTGGTACTGACACGAGTCGGGTGGGAATCTTATCGACCACGAACTTGACTGCGACGATGCTCCGGAGACTGTGGAAACCCGTCGCAGCTACCACAGTCGTCCTAGCCACGCCTTGCTACTTTTATTACCACTACAACAAGACTCAGTCCTTTGACCTTCCCGTAAAAGTACGCGGTTCAGATGGTGCTCGCGTCATGACCACCAAGTCGTTCTCCCTTCTCCCTCTCACCACCGTCAACGAGCGTCTCAACGCGAACGCAACCTCCGAGACAATCACCCGTCCCGGAGGCATAACCTGGAAGTACACTACCGCATCCGTGTCAGCGAACGACCCCCTGGAAGACACCCATGCAGAGGCCATCGTGGCTCGTGAACCATCGGACCCAATGGGCCCCGGAGACTGGCTCTTCTTCGCCGTAATGGATGGCCACGGCGGCCCGCATACATCCCGCCTGCTTTCGAATACTCTAATTAATGCAGTCGTATTGCAACTCTCGTCACTCATACACGGTTCTTCTGGTCCCATGCCATCCAAGCCCGGGGTTCAGAACCCCCCCACAATCTCTTTGGCCATACAAAACGCCTTTACCAAACTTGATGAAGAGCTGGTCAATGCCCCGTTAAAGATTCTCGCCAACAACATAGACAAGGACTCTCTGAACAAGAAAATCGTTCCCGACTTGAGCGAGCATCCACTCGCGGTACCGGTAATGCTTCCCGCAGTTTCCGGTATGTTCCCCGTCGCTCTCTTCACTTCATGGCATTCAAATCTACTTCAGGTAGCTGTGCTCTGATGGCCGTCTTTGATACAGCCCAGCGAGACTTGTATGTCGCGTGTTCTGGGGACAGCCGAGCAGTCGCGGGTATCTGGCAAGAATCAGCGGACGGTGCCGGTTCTTGGAAGGTCGAGGTATTGAGCGAGGACCAAACAGGCCGAAATCCGAACGAGTTGAAAAGGTATCGTTTACCACACCCTTGTTTCTCTAATACACCTAATCTTTCGGTAGGATGCAGTCGGAACATCCTCAGGACGAGGCTGAAAATGTCATCCGTGCCGGGCGAGTTCTTGGTGGTCTTGAGCCCACGAGAGCGTTTGGAGATGCCCGCTACAAGTGGCCACGCGAGGTTCAGCAAGTGTGAGCATGATTCATTTCTTTCGCTTCCCTTCCAAGTAAAGACTTTCATCAAGTTTGAGTCAGGCGTTCATGGTCGGCAACAACCAACCATTGCGGCCAGCCCCAGCATCGTTTAAAACACCGCCGTATGTTACCGCAACTCCCGTCGTTACTCACCACAAGTTTTCTTTCGATGACGATTCCTCGGATACTTCGAAACGTCTTGGGCCCCGATTCGTCGTACTCGCCACCGATGGTCTGTGGGATAAACTCAGCTCGGAAGAAGTGGTCGCTCTTGTGGGCGGACATCTAAAAGGCCTGAGAGGAGTGGTTCCCAAGACACAACTCCAGGGTCTGGTCCCTACCTCATCCGGATCACCCACCGTCGAAGGCAAGGATAAGATCAAGAGAGATATTGAGGGTTCTTGGTCCTTTGGAGACGAGGACCTTAGTGTTCACCTAATCCGGAACGCGTTTGGTGGAGGCGATGTATTTGCACTCCGGAAATTGATGAGCATCCCTCCACCTTTTGCTCGCCGATACCGCGATGACACCACTGTTTCCGTAGTCTGGTGGGACGAACAAGATATCAAACCCCAAACTGTCCAATTCAAGGCGAAGCTATAGACTGCCTTTTCGTTACCTTCATTTGGCAATACAACCCGCACCATCGGTAGAACTGTTTGCGCGCTCGAGATGCAATAATTATCACAACATATGCATGATACGGCAAGCAGTACACAGCTATATAATCATTCTCTTCCGCTTGTGGCCATACTGCCTTGGCCTGGGGCGGAAGTCGGAGTTTTGCAGTGTGTTGTTCCCAATGAGTCGAGAATAGGGATTTACAGCACCACCACCAAAGGAAGATTTTTTATGCTTCCCATGGGGTGCATGTTTGGGAGAGGGAGTCTGTATGGGTGATACTGCGTGGCGCTTAGGGTTACACTTGTGATCATCTTGGTCGCCGAATGGTGATTTACGCTTCCTTTCGTTGTCTGTATGGGATGCGTAGAAACTGTTGGGATCAATCCCACTGGAACGCGGGGTATCCGAGGATGGTGCAGGTATTTGCGCAATGGTTGTGTGATCAGAGGGTGAAGGAGATTGGGGTGAATCAGTAGAAGGTGGAGGTGGAGGTGATGATTCGAGACTTGCTGTGACTTTTGACGCTTGCTGGATGGATTCTGATGAACTCGCAGGGCTCTCATCTTCGTCGTACTGCGCAAGACACATGAGTGCGGGGCTTGGTCCGGTCGTTATGGCTGCAATTTTCTTCTGCAAGCTAACGGCCTGGGGGTCGGAGGCGGAACTCCTGGAGATTGATTGCTTATCACCGACGGTGTCAGGCATAGGTGAAGGGAGAAGAGGACCGATAAAGGCCTTGACACCAATATCCTCTTCATCCAGATCAACATTCTTCCGCTTCTTCATACCGCCAATGATGGTGCTCTTGGCACCACCAACCACTTGGTTTGAGCGACAGATGGCACCCTCGAGCGACTGTCCCCTATCACGCATATAAAACAGAATATATGCGTTCTTCATGCCTACAGGGGTGCCATGATGAAGTGAGACCAAGTCATCGTTCATTTCGTACCAATGCCCATTCGCTGCTTTGACATGAGCAAAGTAGTGACCTGAGTTTGGTCCACCTCCGGCGTGGCAGATGATACCGTATAGTGAGTAGGAGGGTCCATGTTGCCCTTCGCTCATCGCAGGTTGGAGCACCAGGCGTTCATCATAGTGAACATGGTGGCCAATTTTTCGCCCAAGTGGTGAGAAGCGTTTCAAGTGTATTGTTAGCACAGCAGGGGCATCGTGGACGGTGAAACGCTTTTCAGCCACGACAGCTTTTTTGCACCTTGCAGCAGACTCATAAGGGAAATAAGCGGCCACCGATACACAAGCCACTCACTTCTCGCATTTGTACTTGTCCGAGCCCCTCAGGCAGTCTACGGCGACGAACTTCTTGAGTGCATCCTTCAACGATGATGACCCATATATGTCCAGGCTTATGTCTAGCATGCTGTCGAAAGTGTCACTGTTGTAATTGCATTCTCGGCATGTTACTCGAGAACGCAATCGTCCGCCAAAGATCCTGTGCACCCATGTGGTTTCAGCCAATTTATGGTCGACTTTTCTAATAGCCGGTAAGGAGCCGCAACCAGAGACTTTTTATGCGAAGCTTACTGAGAATACCCAGCCAGGCACGACTTTTGCAATGCGTCGATAGCGTAGCGAAGAAATTCATGGGAATCCTCTTGTCGTCCCTTGCGCATATGTTTCGCAATGACTATTGATATCAATCAGTACCGCCAACGTGAATATGGGATCGGGACTTGCATTGTAATTTGGATGTTATTTGATATGGTGTGAACGAGTGCGGTTTTTGGTACGAGTCTATCATTACTTGCCGAAGGTTACACGCCATGCAAAATCCACTCTTGACTCTGCCTGGGTAACGACGAGGTAAAAACATCGTCAACGAACAAAGAGCGGTAATGCACGCACAAGGGTCTGTTTTGGAGTGAGTATGCAAAACACGAAGTAGAGGTGGTGTATGGAGGAGGCACTGCAATGCACTGTTCAAAAAACAGGTGTTTCCAGTGTTGTGGAGACCACTTCCAATACTGTGGCCTGGCGGCCAAGTGAAGTCGAGTATACCGTTGTACAGCGAGTGCTTCCCATTCCGAGTTGTGAGCGGAGAGGTCTTTAGAAATGTATGCTGTGGTGTAGATGGTGTTTTTGGCAGATCTAGAGAGGCCTACCGATTGTTCATGACATTAAATGGCACGGGGGTTTTTGGATTGCTCACCTTACTGGTTTTTGGTGTCCCGTTGATGGGATCGTACTTTCCTTCGGCAACTGCGAAAACACCAGATGATGATCCTTCCACGAATTCGATGGGAGGTGGGAGAAGACTGTTGAATGCATCAATATCCTTGGATGGTTTCAGCTGCGCATGATCGTCGGACGGAAGCTGGGAAGAAAATGGCGGGCCAGGATGCAAGGGTGATGCTAACATGTTACATCCGCCCGAACGAGAGCTGTAGAAATGGTTAAGGGGGCGGATGCAGCGAAGAAGGGTCAGTGTGAACGCCCGAATTCAAGTCTCGGAGGCGTTACTGTAAATATTTACTCGAACAACCCTTGTTTGGCTACCAAGCATAAAATATACCTAGCACCGTCGTTTCATCTGCCCTCCACCGCGTAACTCATTGTCGGGGGTTCTTGTCTTGATGTCGTCCGGGTAGTCGCGCATGCAGTCGGTGGACGCGTGTTACTTTTGGGGGTTTGGTACGTCTTGTGTGTCATTTAGGCCTCGCTGGACTGGTACAGCTTGGGACAGTGGTCGAGCTGCGTGGACCGACTCTTCATCTCGACAGCTTGTATAGTCCGTCTCGCAGGCCTGGGGTACAGTTTTGCCAACTTTTGTGTGGCCAACATCAGCGGCGATGCCTTCGCCCTGGCTGCTTGCTGCAGTATGGCCCTCGCTCATTACCTCCCTATGTGTGCCCTTGATCAACTCTTTTCCTCCTCCTATCCTCAACTGCCACCTCAACCTTCCGCTTGTCATTTCAACCTTGCCGACAGGTGCCAGTGTACTAGTGTAACCAGAAAAATGTCCCCTCAAACTATGTCTGAGTATGGTTGGCTGTAATGTGCAGTGGTAGGCTATGGCAGTTTGCGGTGAGCTCACTCCACAATGACAATATCTAATCAGAATGGTAGTTCCTCGAGTCATGCGGCGCGATTGTGGAGCAAGGTGAGCTGATTTGCATGCACGTCCCACCTCGTTCGCTTGAGTCTTAATGCCCGGCCTCTTCATTGGTTGGCTAGTAAAGCCAAGTTGCCAAGTTGAGCATTCAAATGGGCAGCTTGAGCCATACGGAGAAAGTAGCGCCGCAGGAACCGGAGTTTTCATGTGGATGAAAAAAAAATGAAGATGTTCATCGTGAGCTCTCCCCTTCAGTCGCTGCCTATGCACAGTTCATTGTACATACATTAGAAACTTTTGATCTCATTAATCCCACATTCTCCGATTTTGCGCAGATAATATAGCAGAGCTTGAGTGCGCCTCAGCTCAGTGTGAGGAATGCTTGACGCGGCTTTTGGTGAGGCAACCGTGCATGTCTGCCCGTACGAACCTGTTGGGAGTGTGGTTGGCGGCTTGCTGTCAGTTGTAAAAACACGGTAGCCATGACCACCCCCAGAGATAACCTCGGAAATTCCTGACGGTCTACCCGTCTATCAATCGATCTCCTCGGCTCTTTCAAACCGGAATAACCCCATTGTTTCGGCCTGTTGTTGTACATTCCGGACAGATGTCAAAGTACGGAATCGGCCATGATCATAGACTTTCACTGGACATTTGATTTCGTTGATTCACTCGGTATTTTTTTTTGCACTTTTCTCACTTGTCAATTCATTGTAGTCAAATGAATATTTGTGTTGGGCCAATCACGGCCTCGCCAAGCGAAGAGTCTCACGCAACGACACTCACCTTGATCTCATCGACAACGTGCTTGCCGCCCTTCATCCCTATCAATGGTCAATCAGCATTCGTCAGCAGTGGACTCGGAGGATGTCATGGGCACACAACGCATCGCACTGCAAACTTTACCAGTTGAACTATTGGCAGAGATATTATCTGAACTTGATCTAGACTCTCTCATTGTGGTCTCTTGTCTCTCCCGCAAGCTTCGAGCTATTACAGCTGATACTTCCTTGAATCCGTGGAGACGTGCTATACTGTGCAATCTTCAGCAATGTGTTTACGAGAAGTCGCTGTTCCACCTCAGCGTCCGGTCAACCGTGCCGCGGCAGAATTGGATCGAAATTCTCACTTTCGCATCACCGAGTTTTTTGTTGTTTGACAGCACTTTGCCCAATTTGAAGTCGTCCGAATGGGAAGAATGCTTTCGCAGAAGATTCCTACCCGGGTGGACTAAATGGAAGAAAGATTTTTCGTGGAGAGAAACATTCATGAAGTTGGTGCTCTTTCAGCCGATGGTATTACACCCTCTTAATTGCACATCTTTCTCTCCAGAGTACTTTATCGCGTATGGCACAGAGGTCGGTCTTCCTGCACCTCCGATGAATCTTGGACCAAGTGATTGTTCCGTTAGCCCAATCCACGCTTCAGCTATTGATTTCAGACCGACGTTCCAGGTACATCGTCGTCAATCGTAATGGAACGTTGAATGAGCTTGAGGCTGCCTCCCGAAACTTCAATCCTCTTGCAATATTGCATGAAATGAAGTCAGTACACTATCAGTTCGCACTAGCCATGACTTATATTGGGTAGACTTCAGAACAACATCACTCATTTGCCAACTCAAATAAGAGTCAGCAAATACCTTCGTCGGCCTTCGTGAGCTAACGTAACTTGACGTTTCAGGTCGTTCTTCAGTTAATGGATGTCCGCATCATTGCTCTGGGTGCTATAAATCGTCCTAGAACCCCTTTTATGGTAAACCGCAATGCTCATGCATTTTTGTATCCGCCGGGACTTGAGCCCATCAATGACGGTCTCATTGATCATTCGAATGCATCCGACCCTAAGACATCTGGTACAGATTTCCGCTCTGTTGTTGTCAGTCTGACTAGACCAGTATTTGCAACAGTGTCAATGCATATCAATACTGCTTACCGTCGCCTCTCACATCCTATGCCATCGCATAGTCACAGAAATTATCCTATGTACACTCCTGGTGGGGGTGATCAAAGGTGGCATCCCGATGTCATACTAGAAGGAGGTATGCAGTGGGTTGGAGGGCTAATGTATGCAAAATTGAACGTACTTTGCGTGATTTTTCATCGATTTGTTTTCTCGCAGGGTCACCGTACAACTGCACCCCTCCGACCATCGTGGGTCCACTGTTCATGGGCTCCGAGGGTTGGAATTATTCAGTGGAATCGATCAGGCCCAATTTGCGTCATTCACATGGCAGGATTTTTTGGCTATTGCACCATGGATGGAAAAGAGGATTACGCAGTGTATTCACGGGCAAGGTTTGGGAATCCATTAATTTACCACGATTTCTACTGTTGGAGGTTAAAATCCTAACAATCAAGCTGTTGTGCCTTGATTTTACGGAGTCCGCCACGAATATACAAGGCTTATGGCATGACATGGCCGATTGCCTCATCCAGGCATCCGCCGATCCTATACATACCAAAGCCTTGTTTCGAGTACAGCGTAGCGATCCACAATCCTCAAATCCCTTGTACAGTGATCGCGGTGAGACCTGTGTTGTTCGCGGAGGCTGAACCTCTGCTATATTCAACCCCGTTCTATTGTTCACATCGGAAGTCCATTAGATGCACCGAATTTTCTCGATCCCGTTAGATGGTGTGTAACGTCCGAGTGCCCCTGCGAGGGTTGAACCCTGGAACAATGGATATTATCACCTTTGCGTGTCCAGGAACCTCGTGTGGTTGCTCCGATCGAGTGGCCCTTCCCCTACTTAATCCCCCAGTTCCGGGGACCGGTCTTTTATCTCTTCCCTTCATATTTTTTGACTGACGTTGCGGGGCTTCGTCTCTATACCCTTCGTTAACAATCTCTTGTATGGTCATGTCGCTCGTAAGGACTACATTTTTCAACCAAAATGTTAGCTAACTTTCTGCCTCCCATCGGCAGTGGAGCTGTACAACTTGTTTCAAGTCCTTTACGCGCAAAGGTGATCTCACTCGACATGAGCTGCTTCACACTGGTATCAAGTAGGTCGTAAGATAACGCTGGAATCCCGTCGAATAACGTTCCCTCCAGACCACACGTTTGCGAAACTTGTGGGAAGGGCTTTGCACAGTCTTCGGGTCTTAAAACACACCGGAACGTCCAGTATGAGAGATTTAGCATCGATGTTTCTACGTTACTAATGGTGAGTTAGTTCCAAGGCCAAGCCTTACACTTGTGGCATTGGTACCTGCACAAAGGCTTTCGGAGACCCATCTTCGCGCGCTCGCCATAGGAAAGAGACTCATAGACGGGAAGGTGCATACAAGTGTATTATCGCCGACTGCGGTACAAGGTTGGTGTAACATTTGAAATCCTTCTCGTCTACAATTTTGAAGCTTTCGTTAGAATCAAACGGCGGTCCGCCTTTGTGGCACATTTACGGAAACACGGGATTGATCCCAACTCACTTGACATCGACGCCATTGTTTTACAGAGTAACGAAATGGGTATCTTTGCATCAACCCACTTCGCGTCCGGTGACGTAGAAAACAAGAGTCATCATAAGCTACAGTCTCGGAGCGTGTCCCCCTCTTTTGTCAGCGATAGTAGGTGACGCCGTTATGCTCCAAGCTACTCACTAATGATTTGAAAGCTTCTGGGCACTATACCTTGGCCGGTATCGGTGAGGCGAGTCATTTTATGGACGAATGGCCGAGTGATCATCCACTCGACTGTCGACGAGTCAGCTTTCCCCCCGCAAACAATACCCTTCTCCCGGTGCTCGATCAAGCCGCGAATTTCGGTCCAGACATGCCACACGATGTCTACCCATACCAATCCAACAACCTCGAGAATTCGTTTTATTTCGATGGCATATTCCCTTCAATATTTGATCACCCACTTCTTAGCTCTCCTTTGAATCTTCCGGTACTTGAACCGTTCCTGGAAGCCGGAATTATGGGGTCCCAGTCATCGTGGTCATCCCCATCGTCAACGTACACAGCCCTGTATACCACCGACTCCAACGACGACGAGGTGTCGCTGTCGCTAGTGAACAATGCATCACAAGAGTCACTCCTGTACAATATTATGTGATGGACGCTAGAATTGGACCAGTTTCACTTTCTAACGCATTCCCTTCGATAATCACAGTCACTCGTTCTGGTACCTTACCACTGCACACTGCACTGTCTGGGCCACTATAGCTAGTTACCCGCGCTTAATTACCCCGTTGTAAGTAGCCTGAGACTCCACGTCAGATTATACCAATATTGCGCTTTTTGATTCGAAACAATATAATAATGGCATTGTCGGGTGTACTATTACAGGTAGCCACCGTAGCACTTGCTGCAGGTTGTTTGTAACTTTAGAAAAGTGTTTTCCTCGGCGTCGACTCGGCTGTTGATAGCTGTGAGAATTCCAACATATGAGGAGGAGTGCAGTGACCAAGTAGACCGTAAGCATGCGGTCATTAGAGGATAAGAAAGGACGGACTTAGTACAAGGGACAAAACAAAATTAGTCGGGTCAGTGCGGAGGAAGGAAGAGACTATAAGAGGTTTGACCTCATAGATTCGATATTTTACCCGAGATGGATTTCGTGCCTTGCGACGGGACCACGAGAAAAAAATAACCCCGTGCGACATCCAAATTACAACGTGTCGCTTCCATCTGAGATGGGGATTGCACCTGGAGAGAATGAGCAAGACCATCGACAATTGGCTATACAGAACCCACCTAAACGGGACCTGACCTCGCAGGGACAAGTAGCGATCAACAAGGCTCTCCATCCACGAGGACATCCCAAGTTATAATCATCACACAAATAACAGTTGGACATTGATCATGTTTTCATTCGTGAAGTCTACATATGTCCTTTCTAAGGACCAAAAAGGTCATGCACGCCTACGGGCAAGCACAAAGAACGTTCCTAAATCGGTAGATGGGATAAGCGGATGCGTTCAGGCAAGAGAGACTCTACCGCATGAAAAGTGTCTGATCGAATTAATCAAAGTAACTGGAGGAGAGGTTATGCTTTATGGATGACACGTATATTGTGTTCACGTTTGAAATTCTCAAACTCTTGCTCTTTCGACTTGATCTGCTCCGTGAGCGTTGTGATCACCTTTTTTATCTGAACAACATGCGTTAGATTGTGTGTGCGAGTAGAATAGCGCCGGAGACTCACTCCATCGCGGTTCGTTTGCAATGCTGGAACGACGTCCTTGACGGTGCGTTCAACAAGCACACCACCGATCAAACGAAAACATTTCCGATCAGGCTCTTCTTCCAGCGCCTCATGTAACGTCGAAAGAACCAATCTGATCCCAAGCTTGATCATGGGTGTGCCATCGCAACCAAAATACCTACGTATGCTCCTCAGCTTCTTGCTCGAGCTCACCAATCTTGCTAGCCAGAGTTTGCAAGTCGTTTTGGAAACGAGAGTACGTTTGTTGTATTTCTGTCTAGTCTGTCATGATGAGACAATGAAGAAAGATATACACATTCAGCGTACCCTGGTCTGAAAATTGCTGCGCCTTTGCTTTCGTCTTTGAAGTGGACATGGTGAATAGTGATCACGAAAGGTGATTGGCTAAGAAATATGCGTCACTACCGTGACATACTGTCACATCCAACTGTCGCTCTTGTCGCGAACGAGCACAAATGTCTCTTTCCCGTCCACGTCTTGGTATTGGGCT
>JBBPQR010000082.1:0-20668 GCA_038092615.1 Boletus sphaerocystis | reverse complement strand
ACTCAGACGACCTACCCTAAACTCCCTTAGTATCATATATATACCGTTCCCTTCTGTCGTCTTTTCCTTAGTCCTATTCACTTATCTACTCTCCCTTGGGGGCCTGGACACTTTGTTTACCACTCTACTTCTCTACCATTGCATTGCGCCGTCTCATCCTCGTCATCGGATGCTACGTCGTTATTTCGTTTCAATACCAACGTCTACTTTCACCGTCTCACTCATTATCATCATTGACACTACCTTGCAAACCGTCGTCTCCATACAATCACTCGTTAGGCCTGTGTTTACACTGGTCTAACTTCGTTCTAAGTGTCTAGTTCACCATCTGGTTTCACCCATCGGCATCCCAACCACCAACAGAAGATAATGACAATTTTGACGCTCTCCCATCCCCTCCAGTTCCAAAGAACTTTATGCTTCACTCCACCCAGCCAGCATCAGCAATATTGGCACAATCGCCAGTTATGTCACCACCAATTCAAAATGCCGAAGCAGGACCATCTCGCATCCTTTCATCAGCCACCTCTCCATCCACTGATACCATGTGGATACAGGCTGCCCTTCCACTGTTATTAGTGTACTGTCTGGAGATTCGGGAGCCATCAGAGGTTCCAGTGAAGATGGATGCCATTATGGGTAAGGTCACTTGGGGTTTTCAGAACTGTAAGTAACATTTTAAACCTGTACTGATCACCGATGACTTCACATAGATGCCGATGCCTACCGAATGGCCAGGACTCGGACAGATTACCTTTGAACCAATGAATGCCTTCAGGAGGCATATCAAGAATACAGAATGAGACTAATGCAGCTTGCATACAGGAAGCAGGAGCTGGAGAAGCAGATAGCAAGCTTATCGGCACTCTGGTCAATCGGAGATGCTTGCCGCAGCTGATCAAGTACTGGAGAAACTTCATCAGTGATACTAGTAAGAAATCACTGTACATTGTACATCTTAGTATTAGTTAATATCTAGCACACATGTCAATACGTACTTAAATTCTTGATTGGCAATTAATTGCTGTGGAAAGATATATACATTGTGCTACTATATACTACTCTGTAATGCTTTGGACAGACTTATTTAGCCCTACCCTTGTCCTTTTGCTACCTCACCAAACTTGGAGTAGGAATTCCTTCATCAGGTGCATAGGGGGCAGTTCGCTTCCAAGATGACCTTCTAGGTGATCCATAGCCATGTGTCAGTGAAGCACCTATTTGGCCCCTCTTGGAACTCTAATCAGAAGCCGATATATCACCAGTGGCTCTGCCATGTTTGATAGTTAAATTGTTGATCCTCATCAGCACTTGAGTGCCATAGAAGTCAGGAAGGGCATTGCTATTGTCCTTGCTTTCTTCTTCATCAGATGCATCAGAACTTGATGATGATATATTGGACCTTGTATGAACATCCGGCACATTAGATGATGCCTACATGGATATTAGTGTTAATAATTACTGATGCATAATGGCCAATATTCTGTTTACCAATGTTCCATTGGAGTCTTTGCTGCTAGACTTGGAGCCACTATCCTTGCTGGCCAAGTCACTCTCCATATTCTTTTCTCTGCTGATTGCATCCACTAATTTCCCTTGCCAATTCAGAGTGTGGTGAAATTGAAATACCGGATCGGTGTTTCAATTTTCCTGAGCTTGCCAGTAGTCCAGCATCTGATATATGTCGGTCTTCTGCAGCTTGGATGGCTCTTGCAGGTGTATGTTCTCTGGTAGATATTTCTGGAGGTAGAAGCTGTTGTTATAGTTCAGGACCCTCACGCTACGTTTTTCACTTTTCTTTTAATCTCATCATACTTAGCCATTTTCACTTTCGCAGTCATGTGACTTAGTCACATGACTTACCCCTTTTCTAGATCATGTGACATTCTGCTCTTCCTCATCACATGACCTTGCACGTGACCATGGGACAACACGTGACCTCGAGTCTGGACCTAGTCTAGACTCTCATCTTATCTATGATGTCACACCTCACGGACACCTTATGCTTTCCTCATGTTTCTTATCTTTTCTCTTCTCACACCAGCCCTCAACCTTTTCGGACTCAGATGACCTACCCTAAAGCACCTTACTTACATATATCAACCGTACCTCTATATCATCTTTCCCTAGTCCTATTCACTTGTCTTACTCTCCCTTGGGGGTCTGGGACACTTTGTTTACTACTCCTTTCTCTACCATTGCACTTAGCCGCCTCATCCTCATCATCAGATGCTACGTTGCTTTTACATCTCAATACCAACGTCTACCTTCACTATTGCCCTCATCGTCGTCTACAACACTCAGTCCCATACTGTCATCTCAATAAATTCCCTCATTAGCCCTGTGTGTACACGGGTCTAACTTGTCTAGGTCTCTATCCAGTTTCACCTGAATAGGACTGTCACCAAAGCCCAACTCCTACGTTGCCCTTCCTCGTTTTTATGCATACTCACTTTCTCTATCACGCTGAACATTGATAGGAATATAACGCACTCGAATTCTACTGCACCTTCTGCCTTCGCCAAGCTACACCACCACCTCCACCAACCATTGATAACATCCCTAACGACTTCGACCCCAACAACCAAGAGCCTGGTCCATTCCTCGAAGAATGAAACATTCCGTACATCCACTTTGAGGACTTTATTGACTTCAACACCCCCACACTTACCCTCGAGCCCCAGCACATTCTGACACCAGAACCCGCTCATCCGCATACCCTGTTCCCCGCAGTTGAGCGTGCTCCTGCCCATCGCATTTGTCAACCCCGTATCAAAAAGCCCATCACCCGAAGTACAGGTGCCCTAACGCAGCTGGCTTCAAAGACATCTTCCCATTACATTCTCTTCAATCCCTCCATCGCCCATCCTGCTTTCTCCAGAACTAGGATCTCTGCTCTTCCCCTCTCCTCTTCTTTCATCACCTTCCCTTCCTCCTGTCTCACCTAGAATGTCCGGTGTTACATCCGACGGTCCTACATGGCGGGACATTATCAATGCCATGAACAGTATGCAAGAAATGTTGCAACAATCCATTGTAGCACAAACCGCCCCCGCTCCTCATCTGCCCCGTATCGATGCAGACGGAGAGCCTCTCTCACCACTCTTCGACCATCAAACAAGGGGCCTACCGGCCAAGCTCATCGCCGAACCAGGCATCTGGGATGGCAACTGCAAAACATTTCGAGCCTGGTGGGTAAGGATTGAAATATGGGTCCAGTGCCACGAGGGCCTGGATAACCGACAGCATTCCACCACCATCCTCCTACATATGATGGGAAGCGCAGAAAGCTTTGCAAGGGTAACGATGGAAAAGTACTCTGCCCTTGGAGCTGACATTCTCGCATCCGCACTCATGTGGCCGTTATGGGAGACATTAAAAAAGGAGATAGAAGATTTTTTCAGGATTGACGTCCTGAAACAAGAGGCATACCTCAAATTGATCGCATTGAAACAAGGAAACCTCCCCGTAGAGGTCTTCACACAACAATTCGAACTTCTCCACAAAGACGCCGACATCACCACCTCCACTGCTCTCCGACTTTACAAGGAGCGGTTAGATTACCAAATCTACTTCCAACTCTCAATGTGTAATTCTGTCATCAAGGACAACTTACCCAATTGGCAACTTGAGGCCAACAAAGTTGGCAAAACGTTCACCACCATGCGCCTCGAGCGACAATCATTTCCAACCAGACCTTGGGACGAGCCCCGATTTACCGAGGTCGGTATGCAGCCTGGTCGGGGGGCACCAATGGACACTCGCACTGTCCAATCCACCACTGAAACGCGAAAATGTTACAACTGTGAAGAGGTCGGGCACCTCTCTCGCAATTGCAAAAAACCCTGCCGAGCTCGTGGTTGCCCGGCCTTTGACCCGACTATGGGCAAAACCTGTTATCTTCCTTCTCACTCCAACAATCGCCAGATTGAACTGGCCCCAACTACCGGTATCACTCCAGTACCATCCTCATCCAACCCTGTGCCTTCCGCAGCGCTCTCATCCAACCCTGTGCCTTCCGCAGCGCTCTCATCTGCCCCGCCGTGGCAGACAGAAGAAGTGAAGGCCTTTTATTATGACATGTTTATGGCACAAGCACAGCAGCTAGCTGCCGATGGACTTAAGGGAAAACGCAAAGCCGAATGAACCTGGGAGGTGTTCATTCGGCTACGGACAATATTTCTTCTTTTTCTTATGCTTCTTCTTCGTCTCATAATTGCTTCGCGATCTTAGGGGAGATGGATGGTGGGTTGGTTGATGATAGCTCATCAAACTTTGTAGTATCATCAGTTTCTTCTTTGCCTTCGGAAGAAGTGCCTCATTTGAGCATGGTGCCCGAAGTAAAACAAAGTGTGCTTAATTCTTCTCAAAAAATAAAAAATACATTGATCAAATCTTTTTCTTCTTTAAAATCCTTCCCTGCTAACCTTAACCTCAGAATCATCCCCAATGGTGACAAATTCGAAATTGCCACCGATATCTATTACAAAAACAACGACAAATGGCAAAAAACATCCGAAAAAACTCTACTTGACTCTGGCACCTGCTAAATCTTAGTGGACAAAAAATGGGTGCAGACACTCAGTATCCCAACCAAAAAATTATCTCCTCCTCACTCCATCTCTAATGCCGATGGTTCAACATCATCACACAGCAATATTACTGATTACGTCTCACTAGTCTTATCTTATCAAGGACACTCCGAAGGAGTCGATGTCTTGGTAACTAATCTGGGCACTCACCATATCTATCTAGGTTATGACTGGTTTAAACGCCACAACCCCTCATCGACTGGGTTGAAAAGACTATTAACTTTTGCTGCTGCACCTGTAACTGTGTTATGATCAACGCAGCAAACCTCGTTCACGGCATTTGGAATGCCTCCATACGATCAATTGAGGAGGGCCTCACTGAAAAGGTACCCCCTCAGTACCACGAATTTCTTGACGTTTTCAGCAAAAATAAGTCACAACGGATGCTGGTCCGCAAACCTTGGGACCACACCATTGAACTCAAACCCGACTTTGTACGCAAAAAGGGTCGTGTAATCCCTCTTTCCAATGCTGAACTCGAAGAAGTTTGTAATTTTATAGCTACCGAGCAAGGGAAGGGTTATATCTGCCCTTCCAAGTCTCCTCAAATGGCACCGGTTTTCTTCATCCCCAAAAAGACAGGCAAGAAATGCCTTGTCATGGACTACCAATATTTGAACGAGGGTACAGTTAAAAACTCTTACCCTCTTCCTCTCATTTCTGCACTCGTCGACCGCCTTAAGGGCGCAGATAAATTCACCTGCCTCGATCTTAGGGGGGGGATACAACAACGTTCACATCAAGGAAGGTGACGAGTGGAAAGCAGCATTTGTAATGCCGCTCGGGGCCTATGAGCCTGTTGTAATGTATTTTGGCATGACTAACAGTCCGCCCACCTTCCAGCAAATGATGAACAACATCTTCAATGACATGTATGCTGTCGTCATCGTCTACCTGGACGACATGTGTATTTATTCAAAAAAGCGAATCCGGCGAGGAACACTTGGAGGTCGTCAAGGAAGTACTCCACAGGCTTCGCGAGAATGACCTTTACACGAAACCCAAAAAATGCGTATTTAATGCTGACAAAGTTGACTTTTTAGGCATGACTGTTTCAGCCAACGGTGTCGGCATGCAACCAAAAAAGGTCGATGCCATCCTTGATTGGCCGGTGCCTACCAAACTAAAACAACTTCAATCTTTCCTCAGACTTTGTAATTATTATCGTTGCTTCATTAACGGTTTTGGACAGATCGCCTGCCCCCTTAATGACCTCACCAAGAAAAATGTACCATACATTTGGAGGAAGGCTCAACAGGACATGCGCGTTGAAACAGATGCCAGCGACATCGCCTCTGGCGCAGTACTATCGGTCCTAGGGGAGGATAAGTCATGGTGCCCTTGCACCTTTCTCTCTTATTCTTTTTCTTCTGCCGAACGCAACTACCCAGTCTACGACAAGGAGTTGCTAGCTATTATATATGCTCTCGAGGAGTGGTGTCATTATCTCATTGGAAAGGCTAACTTCAAGATTTGGACAGATCATAAGAATCTCGAGTACTGGAAAAAGCCTCAAATGCTCTCTGGTCGTCAGGCACGATGGCACGAACTCTTACAAGAGTTCAACTATATGCTCGTTTACAAGCCCAGTAACACAAACAGATGTGCCGACGCTTTGTCCCATCACCCAGATCACAGCGATGCAGTTGATAAGTTAAATGAGAACATCACTGTCTTCACTTCAGATGTTCTTCACTCTTCCTCTTTATCTATTCCCATTGAATTAACCTCCCCCGATGCTCGTTTACCCTTGAAGGGTTCTTTATTCACCACAGGTTTCAACCTGTACTCCACCACCGATCTTGACATCTCTGCCCACGATCAGAAACTTATCCCCACCCATGTCAAGATCCAGCTCCCAATCAGAATCTACAGGAGAATTGCACCGCGATCAGGCCTTGCCTTCAAACATAAAATCGACATCATGGCCAGAGTCATTGACGCCGATTATAGGGGAGAAATTGGTGTAATTCTCTTCAACCATTCCGATTCCCTTTTTCACGTCTCCAAATTTGATCACATCGCACAACTAATTATTGAAAAAATAGAAAACCCAACATTATCAGAATCAAAGACTCTTGACGAGTCCGAACATAACACTAAAGGGTTTGGCTCCACTGGAGTTCAAGCCATTTCTTCTACGTCTCTTTCTCTGAACTTTGAAACTAAACTATGCATGGAATCTTCTAGGTTAAACGTTGATGTAGTAAACGAGTACAAATACTATGCAATGGACAGACTTTTCAGAAATTCGAACGGCATCATTTTTGTGCCTCTTTCTCTTCGTAACGAACTCATTTCCATATTTCATGATTCTCCAGTCACTGGCCATCCGGGTCATGATCACACTATTGCTTCCATTCAAAAATTTTACTGGTGGCCCGGCGCTGCCAAAGACATTTCCACGTACATTGAACACTGCCAGGTGTGCTCCCTCACGAAGGGTTCGTCAAAGCCACCAGCAGAAAAATTACTCCCTTTACCTGTTGCTTCCCATCCATGGGAGGACATTTCCATTGATTTTATAACCGGACTTCCCCTTTCTCTCAGCTTTGATTCTATAGGGGTTGTCGTGGACCGCTTTTCTAAAGAAATTGTTCTTTTCTCTTGTATAAAAACCACTTCTTCCTCAAACTTAGCTTCTCTATTTAGAGACCATGTTTGGTGTCTCCACAGACTTCCTAACACTATTCTTTCCGACAGGGGACCACAATTCGTCTCGGAGTTTACCAGAGAGTTGTGTAAAGTCTTAGGCATACAGCAGAAGCTGTCAACAGCATACCATCCACAGACGGACGGACAAATGGAATGGATCAATCGGAAGATCTTCACTTACTTATGGGCCTATGTGGCAAAAAATCAGGATTCTTGGGCATCTATGCTAAAGATAGCTCAATTCGCACACAATAACGCTATCACAATAGCAACTGGTACTTCACCGTTCTCAGTCACACGGAATTACACACCTCGCATGAGATCAGAACCCACGATGTCCACTGAAACCCCCAGGGGGTCATTTGCCAAAACCCTCAGACGCTCCCATGACGAGATCAGAGAAATGTTACAAAAGACATGCGATTGGATGTCACATGCACAAGAATCTAAGCGCTCTGCCACTCCCACATATGCTATCGGTGATCTCGTGTGGCTCTCCATGAATCATCTCTCCCTCCCCTATCCTGCCCGTAAATTAACCCAGAAATTCATCAGTCCATATCGTATCTCCGCCGTCCTCCCTAATGCCGTCACCCTTGTCCTCCCTTTCTCCCTATCTATTCATCCCACTGTCAATATTTCCTGCGTTAAACCCTATAAAGCCCCGCTAGCTGGACAAAACGTGTACAAACCAGATGCCGTTACCGTGATAGAAGACCATCACAAAGAATACAAAGTGGACTATATCATCCAATCACATCTCTATCACGGAAAATTACAATACCTCATCCATTGGAAGGGATGGGACGAGGTGGATTGCACCTGGGAACCCGCCATCAACTTAAAACATGCCCAAGACACAATCAATCACTTTCGCAGTCATGTGACCTAGTCACCTGACTTGTCTCCCTTTAGATCATGTGACATTCTGCTCTTCTCCATCATGTGACCTCGAGTCTAGACCTGGTCCAAACTCTCGTCCTATCTATGATGTCACGCCTCACGAACACTTTGCTCTTTCCTCATGTTCTCTTATCTTTACTCTTCTCACACCGGCCCTCGATACTTTTGAACTCAGACGACCTACCCTAAAGCACCGTACTTACATATATAAACCCTCTCTCTATGTCGTCTATCCCCAGTCCTATTCACTTGTCTACTCTCCCTTGGGGGCCTGGACACTTTGTTTACTACTCTTTTCTACTACCATTGCATTGTGCCGTCTCATCCTCGTCATCGGATGCTACGTTGTTTCTATGTTTCAATACCATCATCATCTTGTGTCATCTCACTCATCGTCATCTACGACACCGACTTGCAACGTATCATCTCCATTAGTTCCCTCGTCATCCCTGCTGGCACGCAGGTCTAACTCATCCAGTTTCCCATCCAGTTTCAGCTGCACTCATAACTGTGTTATGATCAATGCAGCAAACCTCGTCCATGGCGTTTGGAATGCCTCCATACATTCAATCGATGAAGGCCTGGCTGAAAAGGTTCCCCCTCAATACCACGACTTCCTCGACGTCTTCAGCAAAAAGGAATCACAACGGATGCCGGTCTGCAAACCATGGGACCATGCCATCGATCTCAAACCCGACTGTGTATCAAAAAAAGGGTCGGGTAATTCCCCTTTCCAATGCCAAACTCGATGAAGTTCACAATTTTATAACCTCCGAGCAAGAGAAGGGGTACATCCATCCTTCCAAGTCTCTTCAAACAGCACCAGTCTTCTTTATTCCCAAGAAGACAGGTGAAAAATGTCTCGTTATGGACTACAGTTGTTTAAATGAGGGTACAGTAAAAAATTCTTACCCTCTTCCTCTCATTTCAGCACTCATTGACTGCCTTAAAGGCATGGACAAATTCACCTGCCTCGATCTAAGGTGGGGATACAACAACGTTCATATCAAAGAAGGCAATGAGTGGAAGGCCACGTTTGTAACGCCGCTCGGGGCTTACAAGCCTGTTGTAATGTATTTCGGCATGACTAACAGTCCGCCAACCTTCCAGCAGATAATGAATGATATATTTAACGACATGTACGCTGTCGTTATCGTCTATCTGGACGACATGTGTATTTATACAAAAAACAAATCCAATGATGAACACTCCGAGGTCGTCAAGGAAGTTCTCTGCAGGTTACGTGAGAACGACCTTTATGCAAAACCTGAAAAATGCGTATTCAATGCTGACAAAGTTGACTTTTTAGGGATGACAGTCTCCGCCGACGGTGTCGGCATGCAACCAAAAAAGGTCGACGCTATCATTGACTGGCCAGCGCCTACCAAATTAAAACAACTTCAATTCTTCCTTGGACTTTGTAATTATTATCACCGCTTTATTAATGGTTTTGGACAGATCACCTGCCCCCTCAACAACCTCACCAAGAAAAATGTTCCATATACCTGAGGGGAGGCTCAGCAAACCGCGTTTGATATGCTCAAAAGACAGTTTACTACTGCACCTTTGTTGGCTTTTCCTGACTCCTTGAAGGACATGCGCGTCGAGACGGACGCCAGCAATATCGCCTCTGGCGCAGTATTGTTAGTCCTAGAAGAGGATAAGTTATGGCGCCCTTGTGTTTTCTTTCTCATTCTTTTTCGTCTGCCAAATGCAACTACCCAGTCTATGACAAGGAGCTGCTGGCTATCATACGCGCTCTTGAGGAGTGGCGTCATTATCTCATTGGAAAGGCTAATTTCAAGATTTGGACAGATCATAAAAATCTTGCATACTGGAAAAAGCCTCAAACGCTTTCTGACTGCCAAGCGCAATGGCACAAACTCTTGCAAGAGTTCAACTACACTCTTGTTTACAAACCTGGCAACACGAACGGGCATGCTGATGCTTTATCTTGTCGCCCAGATCATGGCAATGCTGTCGATAAATTAAATGAGAACATCACCGTTTTTACTTCCGATGTTCTTCATTCATATTCTTTATCTATTCCCGTTGAACTCACCTCCCCCGATGCTCGCTTACCCTCAAAGGGCTCTACCTCCGCTGCAGGGTTCGACCTGTACTCCACCACCAATCTTGACATCCCCGCCCACGATCAAAAACTCATCCCCACCTATGTCAAGATCCAGCTCCCAATCGGCACCTACAGAAGAATTACACCACGTTCAGGCCTTGCCTTCAAGCATAAAATCGACATCATGGCCAGAGTCATTAACACCAATTATAGGGGAGAAATTGGTGTAATTCTCTTCAACCATTCCAATTCCTCTTTCCATATTTCTAAATTTGATTGCATCGCGCAGCTAATTATTGAAAAAATAGAAAACCCAACACTATCAGCATCAAAGGCTCTTGACAAGTCAGAACGAAACAACAAAGGGTTTGGCTCCACAGGAGTTCAAGCCATTTCTTCCATGTCTCTCATCCCAAACTTCAAAACTAAATTATGCATGGAATCTTCTAGGCTAAACGTTGATGCAGTCAATGAATACGAATACTACGCAACGGACAGACTCTTCAGAAATTCGAACGGCATCATTTTCGTGCCTCCTCCTCTTCATAATGAACTCATTTCTATTTTCCATGATTCTCCAGTCGCTGGTCATCCTGGCTGCGATCGTACTATTGCTTCAATTTGAAAGTTTTACTGGTGGCCCGGAGCCACCAAGGACATTTCTACATACATCGAACACTGCCAGATGTGCTCCCTCATGAGGGGTTCGTCAAAGCCACCGGCAGGAAAACTTCTTCCTTTACCTGTCGCTTCCCACCCATGGGAAGACATTTCCATTGATTTCGTAACCGGACTCCCCCTTTCTCTCGGTTTCAATTCTATAGGGGTTGTCGTGGACCATTTTTCTAAAGAAATTGTTCTTTTTCCTTGTATGAAAACAACTTCTTCCTCGGACTTAGCTTCCTTATTTAGAGATCACATATGGTGTCTCCACAGACTCCCTAACACTATTCTATCCAACAGGGGACCACAATTCGTCTCGGAGTTTACCAGAGAGTTGTGCAAAGTCTTGGGCATACAGCAGAAGCTGTCAATGGCATATCATCTACAGACAGATGGACAAACGGAAAGGGTCAATCGGGAGATCCTTGCATACTTATGGGTCTACATGGCAAAAAATCAGGATTCTTGGGCATCTATGCTAAAGATGGCTCAATTCGCGCACAATAATGCCATCACAACGGCAACCGGTACCTTGCCATTCTCGGTCACATGCAATTACATACCCCGCATGGGATCAGAACCCACGACATCCACTAAAACCCCTGGGGGGTCATTTGCTAAAACCCTCGGACGCTCCCATGACAAGATTAGAAAAACGCTTCAGAAAACATGCGATCGGATGTCGCATGCACAAGAATCCAAACACTCCTCCGCCCCCATGTATACCATCAGTGATCTTGTATGGCTCTCCACGGATCACCTATTTCTCCCTTATCCTGCCTGTAAATTAACACAAAAATTCATTGCCCCCTATCGTATCTCCGCCGTCCTCCCTAATGCCGTCACCCTTGTCCTCCCTTCCTCCATATCTATTCACCCTACCGTCAACATTTCCTGTGTAAAACCTTATAAAGCCCCGCTAGTCGGGCAAAACATGTACAAGCCAGATGCCGTTACTGTGACAGAAGACCATCACGAAGAATACGATGTGGACTACATCGTCCAATCACGTCTCTACCGTGGAAAACTGTTATAGTTCTGGACCTCACACTACGTTTTTCACTTTTATTCATCTCATCGTACTTAGCAACTTTTCACTTTCACAGTCATGTGACCTAGTCACATGACTTGACCCCTTTTAGGATCATGTGACTTTCCGCTCTTCCTTATCATGTGACCTCACACGTGACCATGGGACAACACATGACTCGAGTCCAGACCAAGTCCAGACTCTTGTCTATCTATGATGTCACACCTCACGGTTACCTTGTTGTTTCCTCATATTCCCTTATCTTTGCCTTTCCCTCACCGGCCCTCAACTATTTAGGACTCAGACGACCTACCCTAAACCACCCTAGTATCATATATATACCGTTCCCTCTTGTCATCTTTTCCTTAGTCCTATTCACTTGTCTACTCTCCCTTGGGAGCCTGGACACTTTGACTACTACTCCTACCATTGCACTTTGCCGCCTCATCCTTGTTACTGGATGCTTCGTCGCTATTACGTTCATATTCCAATCAACACATTTACCATCTCTCTTATCATCATCGTCGACACCAGTTCTCAAACCATCGTCTCTATCCAAACGCTCGTTAGGCCTGTGTTTACACTGGTCTAATCTCGCTCTAAGTGTTTAAGCTCACCATCCAGTTTCAAAAACTACAGTATCTCATTCATTGGAAGGAATGGGACGAGGTGGATTGCACCTGGGAACCTGCTGTTAACCTCAAACACGCCCAAGATGCTATCCATCACTTCCACACAGCTCATCCTGCAGCTCCACATCCTATCCACAGGATCTTCGAAGAAGAATTCACGACTCTCTTCTCTTCGTTCGGTCCCTCCTATTTGGAATTCACCAACACGAGACTGGATCTCGAAGCTGGTGGATGGGGGGTAGTGTTATAGTTCAGGACCCTCATGCTACGTTTTTCACTTTTCTTTTAATCTCATCATACTTAGCCATTTTCACTTTCGTAGTCACATGACTTACCCCTTTTCTAGATCACGTGACATTCTGCTCTTCCTCATCACGTGACCGTGGAACAACACGTGATCTTAAGTCTGGACCTAGTCTAGACTCTCGTCTTATCTATGATGTCACACCTCACGGACACTTTACACTTTCCTCATGTTTCTTATCTTTTCTCTTCTCACACCGGCCCTCAACCTTTTCAGACTTAGATGACCTACCCTAAAGCACCTTACTTACATATATAAACCGTACCTCTATGTCGTCTTTCCCTAGTCCTATTCACTTGTCTTACTCTCCCTTGGGGGCCTGGGACACTTTGTTTACTACTCCTTTCTCTACCATTGCACTTAGCCGCCTCATCCTCGTCATTGGATGCTACGTCGCTTCATCTCAATACCAACGTCTACCTTCACTATTGCCCTCGTCATCGTCTACAACACTCAGTCCCATACTGTCATCTCAATAAGTTCCCTCGTTAGCCCTGTGTGTACATGGGTCTAACTCATCCAGGTCTCTATCTGGTTTTAGCTGTCTGGTCGGCTCAATATTTGTGCCCATGGGACTGTCACCTTTTCATTTCCTGATGTGATCCCTAATAAACATTTAGTATACAATTCATAACTTACTTCAAATATGGACAGTAATATCCTGTTATAAACTCCCTAATCAGCCCCTTTGCTTCATCCAGTGAGCACTCCCTAATATTAGGAAGGTATGGTCTGCCGCTCCTCATATATGTTACCTGAGTTCAGCCCTTCAGCCTTTTGTGCAATTCATGATCTGACTTGGAGTCTGAGTCATCAGTGTTCTGTGTAACATCGAAGGCCTGCTTGGAATACTCCGCCCATGCCTTTTCAATTGGCTGCATTCCTTCATCAACCAATCCCTCAAATGCCTTCTCATCTTCCACCAAGTTATTGAAGTTATGTTTATTATAGAAAGTTACTCTTTGTCATTGTTTTAGATGACTGTCATGGTCACTCACACGGTGCAGCAAATCTTGGCATTTATATCCTTCCATGCTGCCAGCATGACTACTCACATGCTGCATTGCCACCATATTTGCTTAGCGAACTCTTGGGCATACTTTTGGCCCAACTCATCGCTGTTCCTATGATGCTTCAGCGATGATCTCCAATGCTATGGGTATGCTTACTTAGCTTGCATCTTCTCCAGCAACACTTCGGTGTTCCATGCGCTTGCCTGTGCATTCGCCTCTGCTATCTCCTCAGTTTACCACTCTATGACCTTTGTTACCACTTTCTGATAGTACTCCAAGTACCTCCGATTTCCTGGGTCGGCATCCCACTCACTTTTGAGCACCGCATTGACATCATCTTTGTATCTCTTGGTGATTACCCTTCAACCAGTCTATGCTTTCCCATACTTCTTTAGTTTCTTGACCTTCTGGGTGTGTGCAAATTTCTGTAACCACCTCATGTACTCCTATATATTGGTATTAGCTAGTGTCAGATCTGAAACAAATGCACTTTCCTTCTTTCTTGCCTCCCACTCCTGCTTCCTCATGGCTTGAGTCTCCTGAAGTTGGTGTGCAGCATCCACAACCTGTCAGTATACTCAATTTTTGCCATGTTTGTTGGCAGCTGACTTCCACTGCTCTTTGTGGTCCTCTAATATCTGGAATTCAGCAATGGAGAAATTTGCCATTCTTGCAGTCAATCTTGGCTCTTTCTTAGTTGCCTTCAGTATAACAAGTATTTTCAGCCTTTCAAGTTCAAATTGGTTTCCATACTACCTAGAGAAGAACATCTGAAGGTCTTCATTATGCCATATGCATGCCGGCACCAGCACTTAGTCATCTGGATCTCCATATTCTAGTTTAGTATCAAAACTTCACCATTAGTATAGTTTCTGAACAGGCTAATCTCCCTTTGTATTTAGATTGCTGCATAACTTGAAAACATACTACTGCATGAGCATCATTTTTGTAGCCACATCATTGGCAGATGAATTCAAACATATGTATAGGAAGCCTAAGTGATTTTATTCTATGTTCAAGGACATATGTCAGTATGTGCTTGGGGCAAGTATTGGACTCACTTGATAATGGAGAACTGGATCCCAATGCATGCTCTGGGGACCCTAAGGAATGATAGCTGCCCACATGGCTGGAATATGCAAGATTGCGTCTGGAATGTTTTCCCACCAGTCTTGTCTATGGTTGGTAGTGGATAAGTGAAGTAAACTAATGCAAACAAGAAACATCATACCTGAATTTATGTGCGTCTGGTTGTTCACCAGGATGGGGATAAGAATCAAGTCACTTTTCTGATTCTATGCAGGAGGGTGAAGAAACACATGGATCATATCATATCTGGCCTGGCACATAGATGTACCTAGGTGATGGACTCATATACAACACTTCATATGCACATAGTTAGTTTCTCTTACAACAGCATTAAGGTAAGGAAGTGTCAGATTGTGCCAGCCCTGTTGAGTACATTTAGTTTCTTGTTCACATTTAGAGCATCACAATTGTAGTTGAAACCTAGCACCCTTTAGTTGTGCTTTCTTAGAGAGATCAGAAAGTAAGTGCCAAGAACTAGCCTATAAGACTGATAAATAGCAGAGCATCAAAGCATGTGCCTTTTCCAGTGGGGGGAGGTGGGCAGTAGTTTCAGATGGTCAGACCCTTCCATCATGAAGCTGTGTTACATAATGGCTAGATCAATGTTTAGCATAGACCTAAATGTTGCCCTAAAGTGGGGCTAGACTTGAAGTTTCACATTTGACTTGATGTTTTGTTGGAGAGCTAGACACTGGTGAAGTGCGAGCGCTTTATCTTGTGCGAAATGTAAAGTCAAACAATAAATTTCCCCACTGGCGAAATGTGTGTCAAAACACCACATTCAGCACACATGTGCATCACTGGACGATACTTCAAGTTTCAGCAGGATGTGTACAGCCATCTAACACCTGATATAGTGATCAACATACATAAAAAATGATTCTTCAAGTTTGGCCAGTGAACAAATGTAAAGCTTTAATGCAAAGTTTCAATCATATTAAAATGCATTAGTGAACTAGGATGGTGATCAGTGTCCATCCAACAGCCAATGATTCCCTGGATACCTGACCAATGAGAAATCATCCCCCGGAGAGTGTTGATCAATGTCATATTTCAGTGTCCTGATGAATGCCCCCCCCGATACTTAGGGGGTTAACACTGCTAGCTTTGGCAGTGTTGTTAACCATTAACACTTGATATCAGTGTGTGCTGGAATGTCAATCATGAAATCCAAATCCCTAAATGCATCAGTTTAGATGTATGCATGAAATCAGTGATACCCAGTGATGCTAACCTTTGCACCATTCCAAACCATGCTGCAACATACACTATGTGGCCACCAGTGAGAAGAAAAATCCCACTCTATTCTCCTTGTGCAGCTGTGCTTTTCTGGAACCAATGCTTTGCATGGGGCCTATAGGGCTGCTTGACACCACATGACATCTGCAGCAGCAATGTCTGCCCTGCAATGAATGCATCAATCATGTCTGGAAAGGTGCTGAAAACCAATGCATCACCTTGCTTCCTGTATGCAAGTCCTTCAGTGTTTCAATGGGTCAGTTCACATTTCCATCACAATAATGATATTGGCTGGCATGCTTAATGTCTAACATTTCCATGTATGGGGATCTACTGCCTATGTGAACATTCACATAGACAAACGAGCACAACATATTGAAGCCTCATTATGAGATATGTATAGCTCGAGTCAAAGTGGCACATTTCTGCGACATACTGGGTCTTGGCAGAGTCTAGCAATGGGCGAGTGTTGGTGATGGATTGCACACTCAGCACATTTTGGAGTTGTGCCATATTGTGGTCCATGTTTATTGTTGTATCTTATATTCGGAGTTCCATAGTCAGCACTTTCTTTAGGTGCTTAGTGTGGACTCCAGCTATATGATTTCAGCTGTTTAACAGTGAGTGTTGTTAAACAGCTGATTGGCACAGCTGGAGTCTCCATAAAGGTGCTCACCTGTCAACTACTATGCCTGTGACAACCTAATCACCACTGTGCTACATCATGGGACAGTCGTGCTGCATTTCCATACTATTGAGTTAACCTAGCCCAGCTGAATGCCAACTGTGGTCTCACTGGTCCTGGCTCATCCTCGCCTACAGCAATGGGTTCTTCCACCACTTGATCATCTTGTATGGCATATGTGATCATCCTCATGTCATGATGTCTCAGTCTTCTTTAGCAACTGCTGTTTTTTTGGTGGACTGGTCCCTCCAAATCATTTCCTTCAATTTTGTAACTATTCAATTGTTTCTCTCGATTCTGTTGTTGTTTCTACTATGTATGACATCTATATATTACATATCATTGATATTTTACAGATGAAAACCACACATTCATCTATCAACTTATCCATTAAAAGCACTACCCTTCTGCCTCTCCGGCTACCTCCAGAATCCAAGAATTGTCTTCTCTCTCCAACCAACCATTCAGCAGCTTCTCTTCTTTCCCAGGCCATTGTTCCATATCCCAACTCGTCCTTCCGCAACTTTTTAAAGTGTATTATGATATAGTGCAAGATCATGTAATATGTAATCCAATAGTAGATGGTGATACATATGTCATCATTTGTTCTGATTGGAGGAAGGTGAAGCTCATGAGGCAACTAGAAACAACCCTTTTGGGCTGCAAATACATGCTCGAGTCTCACACGAACCTATCAAATAGTCAAATGAATCTATAACAGGCAAGCTTATAGTGTACTACAGACCTTTGACAAATATTGATTATATGTCTTTTGCTGACAGGCCAGGTTTCCACTGCGTGGTTTCTTGAGTGGTACAACAACACACAACTATGTAGATGATATGTTAAATGTGACCGACCTCGAATTGCAGGTCTAGTGATGAATTGTTGTGCTCAAGAAGTGCAGCCATAATAACCACTGAAATACAATTGTAGACTGTTCCAATGTCAACTCTGGCCCATTGAGCCACGTCCCCGGATGAGCAAGCATTGCTGTAGTGCTCAGCATAAAACAGAAAAATGCAAAGCTGGATTAAAAGTGGTAATTGGTATTTATGTAATTGACTATGCAACATGCATGGGGTGATCACAGATCTCATCTAGAATGTTGTCAAATATTTGAGGATTGACTCAGACATTTTTGCAGAATAAATGAGGTCAATAGTTAGCAGAATGACCAAGAAGGGGGGAGTTGGGATGCTCACATTATCCCTTCATCCGAGCATTCCAGTATATACCTCATTACTTCATCTTTCAAGGCTTCAATTGAGTTGAGGATATTCCCATATCATAAGTTAATCTCGTCCACTATGACAACATTGTATATATAGTCTAAGTCTGAAATGGCACCACGTGTAATGTTGTTAGAGGTGTGTTGCTGGCTAATGCACCGTTTGTTGTTGTATCCTAGCTAGCTAGGTATATGGTCGGAGTACCATAGTCAGTGCTTCTTTAGTTTCTGACTGTGGACTCCAGGTATGTGTACTCCGCACTATGTGCAATCTCAGTTTCTGACGGTGGACTCCAGCTGTGCGATTCCAGCTGTTTAACACATACCAGTGACCTGGTTGTGCGCCACTAGTGACTGGATGTCAGGTGTGTTATATTGCACAAATCGGTGATGCCAGAGTGCGAAATGAAGTAGGACAGTGGTTGCTGCCTGTGCATAGAGCCACCCACTGAGCCACACCATCCAGAAACACAGCATTGTGGTTGTTACTGGTGGTAACCAAGAGAAGCGGTCCAGTCAAACAACCAAATGACATGTGGGTGGGGCATTGATATAAACAATACATTCCAAGTGGTGAGTGAGTGATATACAGGACAGGCAAAAGATTGTTCCGCAGTCCAGGAACATGCAGAATGTTGGAGAACTTGACCGCTTGACCGCTTTTACCATCTATGACTGGTTCAAAAACCATGGAACCAACTCCAGCCTAGCATAGTTAGCTTGCTTGCAACACTTTGAGATTGTGTAGCCAGGTTCGATGGGGCATTATATGAAAAGTGGCCTCTGAGTTTGCATTCCAGTCGTGGTCAGCATCAACTTGGAGCAAGGAGAATGGATTAGAGGGATCACTAAATTGGAGACTTGAATTTCCAGCGTGCTCAAAGACCTCCTGGCAATCACACTGGCTGCCTGGGGCTAGCTAGTCCCACTTTTTGTCCTTGTTCTTGTTCACCTTGTGGTATTTTTCACACACTATAGTGTGTAGCACTTGTATGACAGTGGCCTAGCTTGTCGCAGAATGAGCAGGGCATGCCCAGGGTGCACGAACAGCCAGAGGACGATGCAGAGAGTGCACAATCTGCAGGAGAGGTAGGAGAGATGTCAGAATGAGGGCAATGGTTGATTTCCTCACTCTAGCATGCAGCCTTGACTTTGTCTTATCCAGAAGGGTGAGCATCTGCATGCATTGTGAGGATTCGTGCCCTTCGTGCCCTTGGGCCCAAATACAATCATTTCACTGTGAAGTCCATTCATTATCCAGAGTGTTCATGTTGGATGAGGTGGTGCACAAACCGTTGATGTGCAGCATGGACTCCTCAACTCTGGCAGCTAGACTAGAAAGGGACTCTTCAGTGTGCCTCTGGATATTAAAGAACTTATCATAGGTTGCAAAGCAACTACTGACCTTCTGCTGGACAAAGATTCTCTTCAGTATGGTCCAGGCTTTGGTTGGGTATCCTGGTCAGCGAAGATGTGGAGTCACTGGTCTGGGGCAATACTGAGCATCAACTCGGCTCGACATCCCAAGTTTGGTCAGCTGCAGCAGCAGTTGAACATGTTTCTTTACTGTCTGTGATGTAGTTAGTTCCAGTGAACAACTGGATGCGATATGATTGGGATTGGTATGAAGAGGACATGGTGTGAAAATGTGAGATAGGCAGCTAAGAGGAAAGATAGCATGTGAAGAGGACTGGTGGGAAGCGAGTTCTAGGGCAATATGTTTTACGCTGTGGGACAGACAACAAGCCAAGCAGGTTTAATATGAGTAGAGCACATTGCTCACAACCTGTTAAACAGTTGATTGGCACAGCTGGAGTCTATAGTCAGAACTAAGATTTGCATATACCTAAAGTCCACAGTCAAACTAAAGAAAGCACTGACTGTGGAACTCCAACTGTTGAACAGCTGGAATCGCACAGCTGGAGTCCACAGTCAGAAACTAAATTGGACATAGTGCGAACTACACATACCTGGAGTCCACAGTCAGAAAGTGAAAATGCGCGGACTGTGGAACTCCGACTATATACCTAGCTAGTATACAACAACAAACATGCACCACCTTGAGGCGCAGTACCCAAAATGCGCGGAGTGCGCAACACACCTCTAACACTAACTATATACTTGTCTAGCTCTAACAATATTGTTACTTCAAATTACATTATACTTGCACTTTTTCAAGCATATATGACTTGGTTTCTGGTCTACCTAAACAGGTGTCAATGGGATCACCACACCACAGGCTGGGTCACACATGGCCAGCAGTAATGCTAAATTCTGCAACCATATAGTGGAGCTGGTAGTGATGGTTTGGTTGTTGGGATAGGAGGTGAGTGACTTGGGTCTTTGCCCCCAATGTCACACAATGCTAATCCTAGCTTTTTGGCACAATGCTCACTTTACTCTTTTGTTTTTCATAACTTATACACTTATGATTTGGGTTCATGTAGTAATCAAGCAATCACAACAGATACTATTCATAGTATGACAAACAAAAAAAGATATCTATATATCAAATATCCAAATTTCTAAATACTTCAGTCCAAACTACATTAGTAGCC
>JBBPQR010000081.1:0-20716 GCA_038092615.1 Boletus sphaerocystis | reverse complement strand
GGTCCGACCATCGCTTTGGAGTTACGTGACTATATGTCATTCGGTCTCCTAAGTCGACCGACGAGCAATCCATACTTGGTTTGCTATTCCTGGTGCTCAGTCTTGCTCCTGCTTATCTCCAAGCAATCCGACCGCAGTAGATAAGACAACCTTTGGAAGGCTCAAGGTTTTCTCACCTCGCAAACATCGAAATATCATGTCCTCTTGTATTGCACCTGTACTCGTGGTGAGTCTCCTTGACCTGTGCTGCGAATGACTATGAACCCTGGATTGTGCGTTAGGTTGGCGCTGGGCCATCCGGGCTTGTTGCAGCGCTCACACTATTGCAGAACGACATCTCTGTCCGGATTATCGACAAGGAATCTCAATACCGTATCGGTCAGCGCGGTTCTGGGCTTCGGGTAGGCATTGATGAAATGAGCCGCATGCTAATGCATGATAGTTTGACGTTTCCTTTTTTCCATGATAGCCTCGCACCTTCGAGATATTTCACTTTCTCCAGGTCCACGGGATTCATCAAAAAGCTACGCCAATACCCCCTATACGTGAATACCAGCCTGGCACACTCAAACCTACCAAAACCTTCTCGTTGTACACCTATAAAGACCCAACTCCCTCGGTTCCTTATGTAAGTGTGTGCTTTCAACTATCAGATCTAATTCTACTTATATTGCAGAATAACCCAATGTTTCTCGGTCAAACAACACAGGAAAGTATCTTGCGTTCTCACCTCGAGAGATATGGCTGTTCCGTTGACCTGGGTACGGAACTCGAATCGTTTGAGGACGATGGAGAGCGCGTGCTTGCAAAGTTGGTCACGAGGAAGAACGGAGAAGAGGTATTTGAAACATTCGAGGCCTCATATCTTATCGGTGCGGACGGTGCTAAAGGTGTGTACCCACGAACGTCTTCTTTCCTGCGATAAGACCTCAATTCTGCTAGGAGTCACTCGAAAACAACTAGGGTTGACATTTCTCGGTGAAACCAGGCAGGATTTCGCCTCAGTAGTTGGGGATATCTGCGCGGAAATTGAAGGCGTGGACAGAAACGTATGCCCACATGTCGTGTCTATCGCTTGGTCGTGAGACAACTGAATTTTATGCAGCACTGGCACTTCTTCGGAGACAGATCAGGCAATTTGCGAGTGTCGGTTTCCCAATGTCTTCTACGCTATCTAATAATGGGACAGTTGTATGTTTCGCCCAACGGACGACATCGCACCCGACGGTTTCCGAATGTTGATGCCTTTAAGGGACTATGATCCCAAGAAGTTGATCTCCGACGAGAAGTTGTTGTTTAAATGCTTATCTGAAATGATAGGACACGAGGTTATTGTTAGGAAGGTTGTCGCCTTGTCAGAGTTTCGGTAAGCCACATTTGCAAAAATACTATTCGCTGCTTCTACACGACCGGAGACAGGCCGAACATCAGGATGGTCGATAAGTTTGGTCATGGCCGGGTTTTCATTGTTGGTGGTAAGGAAATGGTGTTTCTCTCTCTGTCTCTCACTTGCACAGAATGTTGGCAGATGCGGCACAGTACGTATACTATTCTCTCATTCTGGGCTTTGTTTTTCAACCTTGCATCTCAGTGTTCACAGTCCGACCGGTGGCCAGGGTTTGAACGCTAGTGTCCAAGATGCCGTAGGTGCTTTTGAGTGGGCAGTTTCTGTGCCCTGATGATATCACCTCTACAGTTCAACTTGGTGTGGAAACTCTCTTTGGTCTACAAAGGTCTCTCCCCAGCCACCCTCCTCGACTCTTATACCACAGAGCGTCTTCCCGTGATCGCCGAGATGTTAAACATCACCACAGGGATACTGAACCAGGTACGCAAAGCTCCAACGATCGAGGGCGCTGTAGGGCGCGAAGAGCGGTTGAACATGCTCGGGGTGAATTATCGCACAAGTCCGATCGTGGTGGACGAATACACACATGTCGAACCCATGAATGCGTACGGAATATTGGAGGAAGGAGTACTGGTGGCGGGGGATAGGGCGCCAGATGCCTCGGGGTTGATCATATCCGTCAGAGGAGTGCAGACGGAGACGAGGTTGTTTGACGTGTTCAGCCCGACCTATCACACGGTGCTGGTGTTCACTTCTGATCCGTTATCGACGATAAGTATCCTCGAGGTGTTGGCGGGGTATCCTCAGGCTGGGGACGTAATCCGGCCGGTGATCGTCCTTCCTCAAGGGTCCGAGGGAGCAACTGTTGGACAGGTGGACATCGTCATTGACCACGGCGGACACGCTTACCGAGCATACCTGGCGAACAAGGGAGAAGAGAGGGTAGCCATTGTGAGACCTGACGGTGTGACGGGCGGGATCGTGCATGGCGTTGAGGGGGTGAGGGCATACTTTGCCAACATTTTCGTCTAGACGTTGCTGTTCATTTTTCGGTGAGTAGTCTTACTAGTAGACCAGACCAAGTCTGACCAACTTTACCCTGCATCTAACCGACTACGGTTGATAATTACGCCGCTTGTTGTTGCCGAATGGAGAAAGGCATTCAGTTGTATCACCGTATTTGATGGGATTACAACTGTATGGCTATGCATCAACGTTATTGAGAAGACTAATACAGGTTCAAGCTTACCTTCACCGCGCGTCCGACCGGCAGGACAACCCACTTAATGTGCGATGGATGTCGCCGACTAAATCGCAGTTGCAGAAGCACTTATAAGATGCGATAAACTAACCCTCCTATCATTGCGAATTTCCAGGACATTTCTTCATTGCACTATCATGACATCTTCCGTTGCGCCTGTACTCATCGTACGTCTCTCTGACTTGTTACATTATCTTATCCACAATGCTAATTGGGCACACAAGGCTGGTGCTGGTCCATCTGGACTCGTAGCTGCGCTCGTATTGTTACAGAACCATGTTCCCGTTCGAATCATTGACAAGGAACCCCAATACCATATCAGCCAGCGCGGTAATGGTGTCTGGGTAATTCTACACGAAAGGAACCACAACTAAAGCACGCTGATAGTTTGATGTTTTATCGTTTTAACAGCCCCGCACATTTGAAGTATTCCACTTCCTGCGTACCTTTGAGATGCATCAGAGAGCTACACCAATATTCCTTGCACGGGAATACAAACCTGGGACGCTCGAACCTGCCACGACCTATGCGACGTTTGATCACAAGGACCCGACCCCTTCTATCCCTTATGTAGGTGTACCCCGACTATCGGATGGAGATGCAGCTGATTATAGACGTTTTGCAGAGTGACGCAATGTTCCTTGGACAACCATCGATAGAAGGCATACTACGTTCTCACCTCAAGAAATATGGCTGTTCTGTCGAGTTGGGGACGGAACTCGAATCGTTCGAGGACGATGGAGAGCGAATACTTGCAAAGTTGGTCAAGAGGAAGAACGACGAAGACGTGTTTGAAACATGCGAAGCGTCGTATCTTATCGGCGCGGATGGTGCTAAAGGTGTGTATCCGACTCGATATGCTCGTTGCATGCGATGAGATACATTATTCGCTAGGAGTCACTCGGAAACAGCTCGGGCTGACATTCCTTGGTGAAACCCGGCAGGATTTCACCTCGGTAGTCGGAGATATCTGCATTGAGATCGAAGGCCTCGACAGAAACGTATGAGCACATTTCTCGTGTATACAAACTCGGGTGGTGTAGTGTTGGGTGGCTGATTGAAAAATTTTCATCCAGCACTGGCACTTCCTCGGCGATAGATCTGCAGACTTGTGAGTTTCAATTTCACAATGTTCTTTACCCTGTATCTGATGATAGGGTAGCTGCATGCTTCGCCCAACAAACGAAATTGCCCCCGACGGTTTCCAGTTCTTGATGTCCTCGAAGGATTACGACGCAAAGGAGTTGATCACTGACGAGAAGCTGTTGTTTAAATGCATGTCCCAAATGATAGGACATGATATTAATGTCAGGAAGGTCGTGTTTTTGTCGGTGTTCCGGTAAGCCATGTTTGCGAGAATGGTTCGTCGTTTCTGATTCGCGACAGGCCGAACATCAGGATGGTTGACAGGTTTGGTCGTGGGCGGGCTTTCGTTGCTGGTGGTAAGGAAGCGTTGTATGTCTCTCCATCCGTCGCTTACTATGGAATTTCCGCAGATGCAGCCCAGTATGTGCAGTAGCGACTCTCCCTTTCCGTGCTTTGTTTACTTAACCTCGTCCCAGTGTTCACAGTCCAACCGGAGGCCAAGGTCTGAATAACAGTGTCCAAGATGCTGTACGTATTCAAGCATTGCATACCCTCCATGCCTGACAGCGTCGTTGCGATAGCTCAACCTGGCCTGGAAAGTATCTTTGGTCTATAAAGGTCTCTCCCCAACCACTCTCCTGGACTCTTACACCACAGAACGTCTTCCCGTAATCGCAGAAATGTTAGACATCACCACCGGGCTTTTGGACAAGATGCGCGAAGGACAGACGATCGGGAGCGCTATGCAACGCGAAGAGAAATTGAACATGCTTGGGGTAAACTACCGCACGAGCCCGATCGTGGTGGACGAGTTCACGAATGCCAAACCTGTCAGTGCGTATCGGGTTTTGGATGAACGGGAATTGGTAGCTGGGGATAGGGCACCGGATGCCCCCGGGCTGGTCGTGGTTGCCAGCGCTACAGAGACGAGAATGTTTGATTTGTTCAGCCCAACCTATCACACGATGCTTGTGTTCACTCGCGATACGTCGACGGTGACGGATATCCTCGAGGTTCTGAAGAGGTATCCTGCGGACGTGATCCGTCCAGTGATCGTCCTTCCTGAAGGGTGCGAGGGGACTACCGTTGGACCGGCGGACGTTGTCATCGACAACAGTGGACATGCCTATCGGGGGTACTTGGCGGTCGACGGGGAGGAAAAGGTGGTCGTGGTCAGGCCTGACGGTGTCGCCGGTGGGATCGTGCATGGCGCTGAAGGGGTGGGGGCATACTTTAACAAGATTTTTGTCTAAGAGTTGAAGAGCACGGCCTCCTTGTCGTCACTGTGTAGTACATGTCCCTACCACTATTTGACTCGCTGCCGACAGCCGCCGAGAAGTGTCGTGCATATCATGACTGCAACTAGAGGTTGGCGCTGGGTCATTCGGGCTCGCTAGAACTATGTCCCGTTCGAATTATCGACAGGGAACCTGACAACTGCATTCCATGGTTGTTCCGTCGAGCTGGGAACAGAATTCCGGTCTTTTGAAGACGGAGAGTGGGTACTTTCAAAGTTGGTCAAGAAGCAGGACGACCAACAGACGAATGAATCATTTGGGGCTTCATATCCAATCGGTGGAGATGGCCGCAGCGCTAGGAAAACACGCTTTATTGTCTAGGAGTTACACCTAGTGTTATCATTCCTCCGAGTCGGTGAAACTAGGCAAGATTGGAGATATCTGTGTCGACATAGAGAGAATTGACCACCATTTCCCGAGTGTGATCACCGTGAACAGTCGGTCACGTGGGTACTACCACCTTCGAAGCTGGCTTGTCGCCGTCACTCTTCATCAAATGTCTGCGTACGGTACAACGCGCAACCACCCAGGCTCAGCGTTCGCGACGTCCGCCTCGATCACGCTTTTCCGACGTCTCTCATGGGAAGGGACCGTCCCACTCGAAATTCGCGTCGATCCCAAAGAACTCCCCGCGAATTCTGATCGCGGTCTCGAATGCTACTACATCCAGGCACCGAGGGTCAGCTACCTGCCCTTGCTCATGCCAGAACTACGCAGATTCCTGATGGATATCGTCTTTGATGAGGCAGCTGGCAAGATATTGAAGGAGGAAGATTGGTGGTTCGAGAGTGAAGAGGGCACTCTGCTCAAGTGGTGCGTGCGTCTCTTCACCATGTCTGCGCATCCCTGTCAATGGAAACCTGGGGTTTACCTCGACTGTGCGGTTGTTGTGTGGCATCTCTGATACGATGCGCGTTCTAGGCATTGGCCGATTGGTTTGATCTATGACAATCATACTATATCAGCTTCGATACGTCCTGCTGCGCCCGCTTCAGGATCGGGAATGAACATTCAAGTCGCGCCATTGAAATTGATCCTCCACCTCGCCTCACCACCAACCGAAAAACTTCTCCTACCACCCTCCGCCGAGTCCTGCAAACAGGCCTTCATGGGTCAATTGAAAGAAGCAGATTTCATTCGCTGGGGGAACACGAAGCGTATGACTGGTCTCAGAAAGGCTGAACAAGATGGGATATGGGAGGGTATCAAAGAACGTGAGTTTTTTCTGTCGCTGGGGCCTCGTGCTCTAAACCGTGCCACCTTGGAGTCAGCTTGGCTGACTGATTTGAGCGATCCTCGTCAATGACAAACGACATTGACTCGTTCCAGACAACTTTGATGACTATTGGCGCGTCGCTTCCAAGATTGTACCCACAACAGCACCTACCAGACCGAGTTCCCCACCGCCACCTTCTGGTGGTTCTTTACATGTTCGCCCAGCATCCACCGATCAACAAAGTGCACCCGATCGTGATGGGGCATACAATGTCCGAAGTGTGCCCGTCAGGCTATACCTTCCCGATGGACCAGTCATACAAGACCTCGTACCACCATCATTGGAAGATGGTACGCGCGTCCAGTTCCACTATACACCTGTCATCGTTTTCTAACGATAGCACAATTCCTTCTCTGCTTCCTGTACTCCAATGAACCAATGAACACCTAGGTTCTGCACAAACGCTGTCGCACTACCTATCAACGCATCTTCCGCTCCTATTCCCTCCTCAACTGTCACCTGGTCCGGAACTGGCATTCGCTTTGATTCAGGGGATCGTCGCACCTCCAGAGACAGAAATGGGTTGGTTGGGTGCGTGTCTGGCAGGTGCAGACGGTTGGGTGAACATTTGTGTCGGTATTTCGCGATAGAACCCGCAAGTTCAAGAAATGTCTTTCAACTTTTCACTTCACTGCCATCCTCTTCATCCGAATCTATGTCAGACGGCGAATACAGAAGCCGATATTAGTAGTTTCCAGGTTTGACTTTTTCCGCTCCGCCTTACTATTTCTACCTTAGTTTCCTCCGGCTTCATCTTTCCGTTGCGAGATATGCTTTCTTTCAAATCAATTAATGGATAATATGAGTGGATACCCTTCACATCCTCGGAATTACCTCGAGCTGATCGCACACGCGTGGGTCTGCGCTGAAACTTTGAAACTTGGTCCCCGGCGTCGGCAAACGGAATCAGCCGGAGATCTGGTAATAGGAACCCTGCTACTTCAAATCCATGGTAACCATACTAGTATGTGCTCCATTAGCCTCGAAACATTTGCAACGCTTCTTGTCGTTATGTCCTGCCGATCCCAGAGTGCTCACGCTCGGAGACAGACAACGGTTAACCTGGAAGCTGTTCACATTATGCAACCCCGTTACAGCCACTGTTACGATGTGCGACACCATGGATCCAAAACACCGCGCCGATGACTCGGAACCACAGAAAAGAATGGTCGGACTGATTAAATGAAGCAACGAGCCATGTGTCACGCTTTCGGAATCAGATCCAAGTACTGTGCCGCAGCATCAGTCATCATTATTTTTAGCAAGTCCGTCCGTGCTTAATAGTGCCCGCGATATCCGTCTCGACGGTTTGATACGGGTGGATTGCTTAGCAATAGCTCCCAGAGTAACCCGTTAGGGTTGTACAGCCATGCCAGGACAGCGCGCGTCCTAGTACCCCTCGATGATCAATCAGCACATCGCGGCTCGAGACCGACCCAGCTTTTCAAGATGGGCGGGGGCCGTACGCGCACTGAGAATCAGTGATTCAGAAGCATGAATCTCTCTGCATGATGGACAATGGACATCGAAATCACCGTTCCGTCTCCCACGATATGGACAGTTGCTGTGAGCCTCTGGGTTCGTGTGCCCCCCCCCCGAGATCGTGCCCAGGTCTCGTTCATACTGGATGGAGGATCGACGACCGCGATATTTCCATTGTTCCTTGATCGAACAGGGTTGATCCGTTCGCTCATTTGCCCGGGAATGATTACGACTTCGAGGATTACCGCGAGGATCGTCTGCGCTTCTACTGCGAAGATGGTACGTGCGAACGACTTGAAATGTGTGGGGTCACCGGCCGGTCACCGAGGTTGATCAAGGTACGCCGCAGGGATGCTACGAAATGGTTCCCCGCGGATGAAATAGGCTCGAACTTGAAGCGAGCAGTCCAGAAGTAGCGATGGATGTGTCATGGTGTTGGTAGATAAAGGAAACGTCCTGGAGTTATCTGTGCTGTGGTTGCCATCAAACGCATCTTTGGTCATCCCGCTGAAGGGGCCCCAAATTCTCAAACAATTATTATCATAAAAGATCTCAGGATGTCCGTCAGCGTGCCCCGCCAACCCGTCAAAATGTTGCAAGGCAACCGTAGTCGACAACATGTACTCTGGCCAGATATGCATGCAGCTCATATAATGAAGGAGAATGTCGTACAGTGCTAAACCTGTGGGTAATTATCGTGACTGAGATAGCGGATCGGTGTATTGACAACTTGAGAACGCGGCATCAGCGAAATGAAATACCGTGACGTGGATGTTTTACGCACAGTAACAGAAAAGGACAGTCGCTCTTGAGATAATGAAGGAGGAATGTTGCTGTAGTCGACCAGATATCCGCCACCAAAAATGGAGTCCAAGCTAGGATAGAGGGTCAAATTTCAAGAAGAGGCAATTTGGATTGGGTAGAACCACTGTGAGTTATATGGATTGAGGGAAGAGAAATGCACGATCGCCGGCGGAGGAGAAAAACTGTGGATACCAGAGTGTTGACGTATGTGGTGGATAAGTTGAGTATCGACGTGGAGGTACGACGTCGGCGCAACCATTACGGGTGACGATGGAAAGGTTACCCAGACACAAAACCCTAATGTCCCTCTTCTCTCGTGGAGACAGCACACGACAAATGCAGGGGTTCCCATGTCGCCTGTGCATCACTAGTGAACGCATACCATGCGTCGCTAGTGTAACCCCGAATGTAAACGTCGTTGGATATGATTGAATGTGCCAAGTGACTTGATGGATATGTGCCAACTTCGAGCGAGACTACCATTTTAGGCAATGGCAAATAGCGCCACTTGCATCATCCACACGTACACGCAAGCACGTTTAATGAGCTTATCATGATCGCTTTCTGCGAGCCGGTGAGTGACGTACTCCATTTTTCGAGAGTTTTGTACAGCGATCACCGGTCAACCACGGCGCGTTGAATTTCGTGTTGAGCTTCTCACGTTGGCAGGGATTCACCCGGACCCGCGTAGTACGGAACGCAGTGGCACGTACTGTGACGTGGCAATCGACCTGATGACGCAGGACAGCCTGCACCACCGGATGTCGGGACGAACGTATATCTGTAGATTGGGTGGTGGCTCCCTACCACCACCGGCTGCCCTCCGAATCTGACCAGTTCGATTTCGATGCCGACGAAATACCATCGCTTCCATCAACCAAGCTTCAATCACCAAACTCATACCACGATTGCGACAAAAACTACGATCCGGCTGCTCCGTATAATATCGGAGGTCGGTCCCGCATATCATGGGACGACCACGCGCGAATCAAGGTGTCCGGAAGGCTGCGGCTCAACCCCGTCATTCAGGAACCACGGACAGTCGCATCGTGGAACGGAACACAAGTGATTCTATTCCATTGAATGCACTGCGGTAGATCCCGGCCTAGGCCGAATGTGGTAGACAATCGTTGCGGCCCGGACTCGGAGCAAGAATTGTAATCCCTCGAGATTGCCGCAATCCGACGCGGCTAGACTTGCCATTCAAAGTCGAAAACTTTTCATTCATGAACCACGAATCCTCTTTGGAAAAGAGTGCCGATCGATGCGATATCTCCGCAAACGGCTGCTCAATAACAGACGGGTCGCCGCCCAAGTTGGAACAGTGTGCGCGTCGATCCGTTCTCATCGCTTACCCTCAAATTTGAGTTGGCGCCTGACAGACGCGGCGACGCATGGCCTTCTCACTCTGCCATGGGTATATGAAAACCGAAATGTAGATGTGACGAAGCAGGTAGTTCGGGCCAACATCACCGGACCCCGGTAGGTCTATTCTGGAGATAGCTCTATGAGTCTGTCCCTCAACCATCTATTCGCCAAGAAAAACTCAAGCCTGCGGACATCATCCCGTGGCCCGTCTAAGCTGCTTGGCGATAGTATCATCCACAAATTGGCTGGCTGGTAAGGGGATCAACATTCTGCCTGGACAGATTCAGGATCTGTGTTTCAGGAAGGCTGATGGATTATCATATAGGTACACATGGGTCCCATGCAGTGTCTTGGCTCGCCGATGGGACGTTCTTTGAAAGAAATCATATCAATTGCATCCCCAATTTACCAGGCCATATCATTGATATTCCCGGAACCAAACGACGATCAGTTGCCTACTCTGTCTTTAGCTTGAGTACGGACGACCGCCCATGGACGGCTTGGGCTTTGGATTTCAGAAGATATGATTATCGTTATCACAACCATCATCTGAGGCCGGTCCGCTCAAAATCCTTGGCAAATCAGCCGATGAGACATCATGTTGGCTGTCTGGATTATTACCTCTTGACTACAATTCTTCCATTTCTAAGAATGTAAAATCCATGGAATCCTTCTCGTTATGTCCCATTACTTATCAAGCACGCAACAAATCCATGCGCCGGAAAGGCTTCGTGGCGATACTGTATGTGGAAAATCGAACCAGACGGCGCCAATAGCTATTGAATGGGTTGTTTCGTTTTGCCGAGCGTCGGGTGGGTTCTCCACCGGCAGGGCCGGCACAGCCAATCGGCCGATCTCTTCCTTCCTCTTTCCCCTCGGAGTGTTCTTTGCGCCGAACGAAAGCATGGACCAAGAAAACGCACACGAATTCGCGTCTGATCGCACCCTTTGCTCATTTGAGCAAGTATATTAAATTATTATGCATGGCCTGAAACGTGGGACACCCTGTGCAGCGCCTTGATGTGTTCCTGTCGAGTTCTCGGGGCATATAGCACTACGGCGCAGCGCCTTGACTCCATCGCATTATGCAAGGCCGTGTGTGCTTAGTTGGTTTCGAGCTTTCCTGTTCCCCGAGAGCACACCACCTCAGATTACAAACACGTGCGGTGGAAGCATTGCTCCCGGGTTGGTTCCTGCAGGCGGAAACGTTGTTTCAAAGACTGGGGCCCTCCGAGTCAGCAACACCCATTTACAGGTTCTCCTTGTTATATTGGGCGAAAACACGATGTAAATTACATATCTATCAGATAATATCCCGTGACAAATGGTCCATACACAACGGAATGAAAAGAAGCACCGTGTTTCTCTACACTGAAAATATATAATGTGTGCTTTCCCTTTAAGAGGCGCTTCGAGCACCTGCGCAAACGGTATGACATGCCTTGCAATGCAGACAATGGCGAAAAGATGATACAGATGGGCCCAGGCTGTCCACGTGTTCTTTCGAAAAGCATGGGGGAGACTATATATGGTATGATGTTCAACAGTCGCGATGTTTGCCGTCGGAGGCAATGGGACCATAACAAATATGGAGCAGCGGGTGATCAGCCGAGTTTCTGCGCCGCCACGTTGGCAGATCAGCGGCGGTCAGCCCAGGAGACCGTGGGAGCTTAGAGGAGGCATACACGAGGAGGCGTACAGCCGTAACTGGCTCAGACTTGACCAGGTCGTCCGTAGTCGATTTTGATATGGATCGTATGGACTCAGCTGAAGCGATGATTCTTCAGACAAGCCAATCGCCATGGCAGTTTGCATGGCAAGCTGTGGGAGTGTATCAGACAAGGTTGCACATCGGTCAAACCATACGCACGTCGCTATATTGACGGAAACCTGGTCCCAGGCGCATTAGTAACAGGCAGACAATTACGATTCCAAGGACGCACCATGCCCGCGACCACTTTTGTACTCCGCCCACGCGAGGAGAATCGCCGCTTGGAGAGTATCGAGCGAAGGTTGCTGGAATGATGCCGACAATTGCTCCTGAAGTGTTCTGGTTGGTGTTGACGAAACGCCAGCGGAGAATGTCGGACGCACCTTGGCAGTATCACAGTAACTTTCAGCGACAGCTAGCGAGCCTCTTGTAACAATCTCAGGGAGGTCGGAAAACCTACAATGACGTGAAGCGCGAGCTAGATGGTCCAAGCTATGTGCATTACCTTGCACCCAGAGCGGCGATGCAATTCGAGAGTAGCGGAGGCAGCGTGTGACGTCGGAACATGTCGTATATCTCTTCGTAGCTGAGGAACGGACACTGCGCGCCCATGTGGCTGATGCACAATTGTATGAATTGTTGCATCCAGGCTCGCTGGGGAGACAACGGGTGTCCAGGATCGAACAGCGGGGAAGACCGGTAGTGCGGCGATTGCCCGACTTGTCTTCCGTACGAATACCCGGAATTGGATTGTGTGGTACGGTGACCATTGGGAGATGCTGGACTCTTGGAATGCTCGAGAGGGTAGGTTTGGTAGCGTGCATGACCATCGCTACTGTGTCCCACTGTCTGAGGTGGGGAGTATGACGAAGAGCGTTGCATAGATAGTGATGGCGTCGAAGGAGCATTTGGTACAGCGGAAAGCTCTTGAACGGTGCTCTCTGGCCTAATGGGGGTGTCGTATGTCGAACATTCACTTCGGCCAGTGGAACGAGTGAGGCTTGGCCCGGCGATGGCTCTACTGCGCTCGGCAAAGTAACGTTCCCGATCACGAAATCTGCACTGGATTTTTGCCACTTTGCAAGCTTCGCATTGGGATTCCGGACTTGGCTGAAGGCACTTGATCTTTTTTAAGCGACTGCAGGAGAACAATAAAGATTACAAACTGCACGGTGGCGCAATGCACCTACCAATTATCGCAGGACGTGACGAGGCGAGGGCGTTTCTTGTGACTTTGAGCTTCCTGGGGAGACTCGATGATAAACTGAAAGCCGTCCATTGCCAGAGGATGAAGGGGAGTGATATGATGACGAAGGTATAGGGCTGTTTATATCCGCACTATATAGTACCTCGAGGCCTCTTGGACTGTCACGCGCATGTCACCAAAATGTGCCAATAAGCGTTGACTCAGACATCCAGATCCGCGAATCTCGAGTGTCGTCGAAACAATTCCCACTTGTGACCTGGAAAGCCTCTTAAGCGATCAAACGCGTGCCGTAGAAAACTTACTTAACAGTGCACACCAGTTGCAGTGCATGATCAATTCGTGATCAGCTAACCGCCGGGGATTAGTCAATTCCAGGATTGTTTCAAGCCGGTTCCGTAATGGGATTGGCAATCATGAACAGGCCCGCCAACTCCTTACCGAGCCCACGGCACGCCAACATAATTGGTGAATTTCCTATCAGATCTGAGTCCCAAGACGCCGTAACATCACGGACCGTGCTCACTGAGATGCGGTCCCCCAACACGCCTTGAAACACCCGCTAAATAAATAACCAAGTCTGGACCCATCTCTGGTTTCTTCGATGGGGTCACAGATTGTGCTGGCTGCCTAGGGAACCTAGGCCTGTTAGTTTGAGTCCCAGACTCCCAGTGGTATGGATACTTCCGTTCCAATGTGGGCACTGATTTCACACAGCGTGATTGGCTGTGCCTCGTAACTAAATTGATGGCAACACATGCCGACGCCATGTCACAATCACTGGTTCACTCAAGGCGCGGCCGATCCGCAGCAAAAACTATAAACTTGAGGAGCGGTTGAACGTGCGACAATTCGACTCCACAGCGATTGCCGAGTTATTCCGTTGTCGACGGACGAATCCGTCAGCAACTGCATTCGGACTTCGGATCAATGTACGGTACATCCGAAGTATTTAAGTCGCGCACCCCACGTAACTCTAGCCATCACTCAGGGTCATGTGAGTTAGCACGATGATACAAGAAAAACTAAACTAGGACAAAACTTGTGTGAATTCAGTGCGCCAAAACACTAAACCCTACTCACCAGGATAAATAATGTAGTGAGATCTGATGAGAACTAGCGATAATCCATCCGTGCACCCTTCCTGGCCTTGCTTGTTTCGTCACCCCAATTCAGCTTCGAGCTTCTCAAACTCCGGATTTCTTCCGCATCCTCCTCCCCTTGGTCGAGATCTTCTCCAGAGAAGAGCAGCTGTTGATGGATATCCCCGTTGCCATCCTCCCGGATCTTTGTGGCACCCACAGTGATCCAGTTCAGTAACTGGACAGACATAATTTCCTTATCCAACTTACGGATGAATGCATGGGGGTGGCGTCGTACGAGCTCGCGGCCAATTCCATATCATGGTCATATACCGATCCTTCTCCGCTCGGATCTTCACTATCGAGTTGTATCACGTTTCCATGCGCATCGAGAGCGACTTTGGATTCGACAGTCTTGCGGTATTTATGATACGTAAAGAGCGCAATGCCTATCCTCACCGCGTCAGCCAATGACGCGCACTGGATTGAGAATGGAGACGGACCGGAAGCGGTAATAGCAACCCCTGTGATATTGACAGGTGTCAACTCGTCCCCAAAGAACCAGGCAGAGACCGTGATGGTCGACACTTCCTTGGCTATTCCTGCGATGGACATTGGAAGAACACCTGCACGTTGAATGATGCTGCGCAAGATGTTTAGTCAGCCTCATGGTGATGCAAAAAGTGAACGTGGCCCCTCGAACGTACTAGTACTCGCTCATGACCATGCAGAATGCAGCAATTCCCGGAGCAATGAACATAAGGAGTGTATTCATCGTCGAAGCCACTGAAGCGAAGAAGGGGGATGAGAACACTTTGATCCACCCCTCCCATGCGATGCTAATCGCAGCCATCGAGACCGCCGTGGCTGGTGACAACCAGAATATCGTGGACGGTGGGTTATCGAGCCCCATAGATTTATCCTGCATCACGACTTGCGTAAGGCTCCAGCGAAGGCCACCGCAAATGCTCGCAGACATGACCAGCAAGAATCCGGACAAGACGAACGCGGTTTCTGAGGCGACCATCAACAGCACTCCCGCAAAAATGATCAAGATCACGATGACTAGGTGAACGGAGAATGTCTCCAGTCGGAAGAGAAATGCGAAGAAAAGAACAAATATTAACGAGGAGGACTTGCACATGGCTATCAGGATTAGGGGTCATCTAGTGCTGCGTCCCACTCAAGGATAAGAACACTCACTATAGAAAGATAGGGTAATGCTCTTTAGAGAAAGATTAGACAGTCCGATGTCAAGGCCAGTTGTCATTGCAGCAGGGATAGCCTTGATGCTGCAAAAATGGTATCATCTTGGCAGTTTTTGTGTCCACGCCCACTCACCTATAGCTACGTAGTGTGGGCCTTCTGTCAGAAGTGAAACTTCTTGGGAACGTGCATCTAAGCAGTGCGGACAGTAAGAATTGGATGGTCATATGGATAGTGGTTACGAATAGTGGGTAAGGGAAATTGAAGTGGTCCGGAGAAAACATCCATTTGTTATACACGGAGAGAACTGTTGCAAAGAGGAACCTGGATGGTGCTCAGTGCAGCAATAGAAGGGCGGGTCTGTGCGTACCATGCCAAGATGAAGAAAGAGTTTATGAGTGTATTCTTCCACCAAAAGATTTTCTTCTCTGCCTCGGACGCGAAGTGAACTTGGCCAACGCCATGGGGAACAATGTCTTCTGAATCGCCCCGGTTGTCTTCTACATTTCCTTCCGCGTTGGACAATATCGGTTCGTGTTCGTCGTCTGGGACGTCGGCCATCATCAAACATGCCCGTACGCAGCGTGTGAAGAAAATTACAATGGAGTCTGATTCTTGCCAACATCTCGACTACGAACAAGTCGCCAACTAGACAATTGCTACTCAATTGAGCCATCCTCATGGGCGGGGTGATGAGCCATGGTCTCTGTCCATCCAGCCCGCGGAGCCAACCCCCCAAACGTACACCGTTCAGAACGGCGACCTACGGGCACCTTCCCAAACGAACCTATAACCGCGGTGACATTATGCAACGGGCTTCTCAGGTGCATGTGGTGTCTCGGCAGGGATAGGTGCGGTAGGATAGTTTCGCCTGGACGTGGGATCCATGAGATCTCTGAGGACACAGAGCGCATGATGAACTTGCCATGTCCGCCAGTGATCAAATTGTTTTTGGTTGAGATACTCTCGCCATTCGTCCTTCTTGATCTCCGACCTAAATCGTGCGTGCTGAAGCAGCTCTAGATGGTGCAGAGCATGAGGATAGCTTCAAAAAGATTTGGATCAGTGTCAAAGAAGGGTCCGTGCCACACCGACTGTATGAAGCGAGCATAATCCTTTTCTCGCCAGTATTGTAAATATTCAAGGTAATTGACGAACGCAGGCTGATCGAGTATGTTTTGTTGGGCGAGAGAGTGCAGATAGTAAGGATTTGCGAGCGATTGTACGAATTCGAGCTCTAGTTCAAACCTTTCTTTATTCGCTGCCCTGGCATCCGTGACTGGAGGAGAGGGAGGGGGAGGAGGAGGAGGGGATTCAGCTATCGCCGTAGTGGACATGTAGGATTTGTTTGGATCCAAGGCCTTCGCCAAATATACATCACGTGGTATCATAATATGACGCGTTCAAGAATCCTTCAAGTTACGGCCACCATCATGTCTGAAGAAGATTCGAGCGGCTGGCAACTCACAGAATCGGACCCTGGTGTCTTCACGTACGTACTAAACCTCACTGACTTACCGCCATCGTGCTGGAATGCTTGTCGATAATCAGGGAACTCCTGAAAACTCTCGGGGTGTCCTACATCGTTGATGACCTATACTCGCTCGATCCAGAGGCATTGTCTGCCTTGCAACCTCTGCACGCCCTAATATTCCTCTTCAAATGGCTACCTTCCACCACAGGCGAGCCGACCAGCACTGCGGGAGAGTTTGACACCGACTTTCCCGGCTTCTTTGCACAACAAACAGTTAACAACGCCTGTGCGACCCTCGCAGTAATAAACGCGCTGGGAAATATACCGTCACTCCCTTCTGGTCCGCAGCTCGCGGACCTGATGAGTTTTACTTCTGGAATGGATCCGCAGATGTGCGGAATGACCGTGACCAGTGCAGACTGGTTACGGGAAGCACATAACGCGCTTTCTCCGCCGAGCTCCATCTCGTTAGAAGGACTTGGGCTACCGAGGACGACCGAAGACGCTTATCATTTCGTTGTTTACATTCCTGTCATGGGTAGTGTCTATGAACTCGATGGATTGAAGCCGTATCCTGTTCGCCACGGCGAATATGATGAATCTGGGGAAGGCTGGCTAAAGAAAGCAAGGTGGGTTGCCGTTGAATCCAATCATTTCCTCCAATGGATTAATATCCGCATAATTAGAGAGGTGATTGAGCATCGGATAGCTACGTACCCTACTGGAGCCGTAAGTGACTTCCCTAATAGAGATACGGTGGACGCTTTTGAATCAACTTCTTTCTGCCAGTTGGAGTTTAGTTTACTTGCCCTTCGCGACGATCCGTTGCCTGCCCTCAAAACACAGTTGGAACACCTGCAGCAAACTGGACGTCATTCAGAAGCCAGTCAAGTTCTTGTGAAGATCAGCAACGAAAACTCGAAACGCGAACGCTGGGCTGTATGTCTTTGAACCGTTCAAATATCTGATAGACTTATTCAGCGATGCTTCGAGCAGTTCGAGAATAGTCTTCGTTGCCACAACCATATTGGGTTAGTGCATGGACTATTAGTTGCACTTGCCAAGGCTGGGAAGCTGTCATCTGCCACGGAGGATGCGAGGAAGGTTATGCGGGAACGGGTCGCGAGGCGGAGAGAGATGGGACTTGGCGATATGGATGACGATTAGTGTGGAGCGACCCACACCACATGCTATCGGTCTTTTCCGTTTACTATGGTCTTTTTCGTGAGATCACATGTTCCGCACCTGGTATTCCGACTACGCAAGTGTCAACTTTGAAATGGCAGCAGGCTCTATAGAAATTTCCGTCCAGTGCGCCCACAATACCCTTAGACTAGTGCTATGAGTTTCGTAAAGATACTTCGCCTCAACTCGGTCGACGACGACGGTAACATAACATCCCAAACGGGCACGTGACCCTGGATACTCCAGCGGAGCCTGACCATCATATCGGTTTCTTGTGACGATCGTCAGAGGTCGATGGGCCGTCCGTGTTCCATTGGAAGTTCTAATGCCTTACCTCAATCAACGGATACACATGTCGCTTACCATCAAGTCAACCGTCCGCTTGACGTCAGGTACTAGTTAAAGTTTAATCCTGTTTATAATTCTTGAACTGACGGAGAGCGGACAACTTGAATGCAGGACATGCGATGCCCCTTCTTGGATTTGGCGTGTACCAAAATTACAACACACGTCCGTCCGTCCTAACTGCCTTTGAAGCCGGTTATATGTATGTAATTTGCTACAACGAGTCACAGGGCTTAACAAATCTGATTTACTTGCTGTTCATCAGGCACGTCGATTCAGCCCAGGCATACAGGAACGAAGCCGCAGTTGGTGAAGCTGTCAGACAGAGCGGCCTCGAACGAGGCGACGTGTTCATCAGTACGCTGCGTGCGTGTTAAAGCATGGTTCGTCGCACGCTGATCAGTTTGCTTACAAGCCACGAAATGCATGAGTAAAACACACGGTTATGAAAGCACGCTCAAAGGCGTCGACGAGTCGCTCGCAAGATTTGGTTTCGGTAGGGAGACGAACGTTGAATCACGTCTTCGGCAACTCACCATGGTTGACGATCGAAAGATTATATTGACTTGTTTTTGATCCATGATCCGTACTCTGGCACGGAGCGACGCTTGGCTACGTACCGCGCTCTGCTCGATGCTCAAAAAGCAAGGAAAATCAGGACGGTTGGGGTGTCGAACTAGTCAGTGTTTCCAAGTCCATCTCATTCCATGTTTCATTTTCAGAGGATTCAGTGGTATCAAGCATCTCGAGGAAATCAAGAATGCGGGACTGCAGATGCCCGCTGTGAATCAGATCGAGGCATGTTTTATTATTTCATGGTTATCAATCGAGGTAACGTGTTTCCTTGTACGTAGCTCCACCCTCTGTGTCAGCAGCGGCCTATCGTGAATTATTGTCGCGCACACGAGATTGTTGTGCAAGCCTACTGTCCGATCGTGCGCGGTAAAATGGATCATCCAGCCATTCAGTCGGTAGCAGAGAAGGTTTGAATTGTTGTTCAACATGCTGCACGATCATCCTCATGCCTTACGCCCCCTCGATCCAGCACGGACGTGACCCCGCTCAGATACTTCTTCGGTGGTCCTTACAGAAAGGGTACGTTTTTCGCCTCAGCCGTCGATGTGCAGGAACGTGCCGATTTCCAATCGTTATGCACCCTTCTCCTTTGTCCTTGCAGGTTTGTCCCCCTTCCAAAGTCGGCTACCCCCAGCAGGATCAAATCCAACGCGGAGTTATACGACTTCTCACTCAGTCCGGGGGATATGATACTTTTGGATGACCTTGACCTCGGGAAAGAGGGCGCTGTCAGTTGGAACCCGGTTGACGCGGCTTGATGCGAATCTTTCGGGGTTGTCGCAAGGTATGTTGTGTATTACTTAATAAAACTCTGTATCGCATTGTTCTGCCCTTGATTCTCGAGTTCTCTTGTCAGTGCGCGGATTGTACCGGGTTAACACATTTGGAAACAACTCTCTTTTCTTGCTGCTTTGTCCGACGGCGGAGTTTAGCGTCCCGCATCATCATCAGCTAGCCATATTCTCACGTCGACGAGCAAGATGAAAGTCGCAGGACCCAGCGCGACCTCGGCGGTGTTCACTGACAAGTCATGTTGCCACGTATGGGGGAGAGTAACTTTTATCACCCATGAAACACGGAGCAGCCTCACCGGCCCGTTTTGAAGTCCACTGAGGATATTCCTTCTTGAGTGTAAAGTATTACACGGTCAGCCTGAGGATGGAGAAATCCTCGTCAGAGATCCGAGTTCCCGGTAGATCTTTTTTTAATTTCCCCCGCCGTAACCGGGAAATGTGGAGACTGTATTTGTCTGTTGATGAGCTTCAATCCCTTGGCCATAATCTGAAATATTGCAATGTCATGATGTTCGCTGTGCGTATATATACCCAGTTGTATTCTAAGCCGATAACGGGGATGGGATTATCTAGACCCCTGGAAATATGTTCGCGAAATCATCTATTCATGATGAGCGTAGCTTACCACGGAACTCGGGCCGGTTCACCCGGAGGGTTCAAGTGGCAGTGCAATGCGCTCTTGTTTAGTCGCTTCTTGTCTAGTTCTCATCATCGTTTGCCCATTAGGCATTGTGGCAGTGGATATGGACGTCCTTTCTCATTTCGTGGTGCTCGATGAACTGATTCAAGTCATTTACCAAGGTTTTGATCGTTTTGTCGTCCTTTCCACGGTCACAGAGTCCTCCTGGACCGTATGCGTCGGTTTGAAGGGGCCCGAAGGCAGATGGTGGCGCGGATCATGGTCACCTCGAGACATCACACAGTTCATTGTTCGTCCAGATGTTTATTTTCCGGCGTTTGATTGGCACTTTCCGACATGTTGACGGACTGCTTTCCGCGCAGGGTCTGAAGCCGAGCTCCAAAACCCTGGAAAGTTTCGCTCACAACCTGTGCGAGGCATTTATGAACGGTGAGCTATGTGTCGGCGATTGGGCTCCTGATGAAGGTGCAAAGATAAACGTGAATTTGCTTTTTTGATGTTTCATCCTATGCATCTGTCAACGAATGAATCATCCCACCTTGATAGCTCACGTTGGGGCCTACATCGAAGAAACCG